>LZPO01067226.1:0-25003 GCA_001675575.1 Neotoma lepida
ACTGCATGCATGAGTGCATGTATATGTGTTCTGTTGTGTGTGATATGTGTGTGTGGTATGTGTTTGCTATGTTATATATGAATATCGTGTGGTATATGTATTGTGCTGTATGTGTATATAGTGTGATGTCTGTGGTATATGTATGCATAGTGTATGTATGAGTGTATGTGTTTGGTGTGCATGTGTGTATGGGGTGTGTGTGTTGTGTTGTATGTGTATATGGTGTGGTGTGTGTGTAGTGTGTGTATGTATCTGTAATATTGGTGGTATGTATATGTCCTTTGTGTGGTGTGTCTGTGTGTGTGGTATGAGTGTTGTGTGTATGTATGTTGTTTGTGTGGTGTGTCTATGGTGTGCTGTGGTGTGTGTGTGGTACATGTACACATAGTGTGTATGTGGTATGTGTGTTGTGTGTGTGGTGTGTTCTCTGTGTATAGTATGGTGTGTGTGTGTGGTGTGTATAGTATGGGTGGTATGTGTGTTATTTGTATGGTGTGTCTGTGGTATGTGTGTGTGGTATATGTATGCATAGTGTGTGTGCTGTATTATGTTTGTATGTATACCATGGTATGGTATTGTGTGTTGTATGTATACATGGTATGGTGTGTGTGTGAGGTATGTGTGTGCGGTATAAGTGGTGTGTATGTGTGTCATTTGTGTTGTGTCTATGGTGTGTAAGTGTGGTTGTATGTATGCATAATGTATGTATATGGTGTGTGGTATGTCTGTGTTGTGTTGTGTATGTGTATGGTGTGGTGTATGTGGAATGGGTGTGTCATTTGTGTGATGTGTTTGTTGTGTATGTATGCAGACTGTGTGTATGTATTATGTGTGTCTGTGGGTGGGGGTGGGACTTCATTTTTATTTAGTCTGTAGTACCAGCTGGTGTGATGTGCGACTCTTCTCTGGAAATATCCTTCACAAGGGCCTTTCTTAGGTGACTCCAATTTAGCCAGTTTGATAATGAAACTTGAGCCATCACATTCATTTAGCTGGTTTTTGGTTGCATAGTACATGTTGGCACATGTTCTCTTATTCTAACGTGTGAACACTTCCTTAGAGCATCTATTTAAAACAGAATTGCTTGGATGTAGGATAAGATTCTTAGTCTTACCAGATCCAGCCAAATTGTCCTCTCAACCAGTTGTGCCAATGTATACTCCTCTGGGCAGTGCAACACGAACGAGTTCATTTTCTGCCAGCTGGGCAGGACTTGATAACAAATGCTAGTCATCTTCTCATGAGGATGCATTTTTCCAGGCAGTTGTCAATGTCTTAAGGGAGGCATGTTGAACCTATATTGTTGGATGTCTTTGGTCTTAAATGTGTCTAATCTACACTGAACATGGTGTTCATAGATTAAATGGTTGGCTATTGTGTCTCCTAGCAAAAGGCTCTCCATGGCTTGTAGAGCTACATCTGAAGCACCCATATTTCTCTGAATGGAGTTGCTCAGCTTCTCTTACAACATCTTCTAAAGCAACTAAGAAGAACACTTACAGAACAGAATTTCGTTATTTGTTTTAGAACCAGAAATGTGATAACTCTTAAGTGATTTTAGCCAAATTAAGAGCATTTAATCATCAGAACTAATTAGTCAAAAGTTGAGCTCATAGATGCTAGGTGCTTTTTCATGTAGATCAGATGCAACTTTTGGTACTAAAATAGAGGCAGTTTCCTTGCTTCTGTGCCACCCCACCCACCAGGGTGTCATCAACTTTTTATGAGTGTACATTAATTATATAGAATAATGGGTTTCATTGTGACACTTTTATGTATGAAATATAATGTATTTTGTGATTTGCATATCCCATTAGCCTCTCTTGTCCTTCTCATATGCTTGATTCTATTTCTCTCCATGCTTATTCTTGGTTTCTCAGAATTCCTTCATAAATGTCATGTCATCTTAAATCCAAACTTTCCATTTTGATATTAATAATGTTCAAATTTTCCACAGTAAAAATAAGTCTTTTCCAATAGCAATTTCTGAAGTCTCCAGAAGGAAGATGAGGCCCCACAACAACAACTCTACCCATGGTACCCAAGAACATTACTCATGATGAGCTTCAGGCTGAAAACTCTTCAGGACAAATCTAAGATGAGATGGTCCGTCACACTACACTTCTATCCAGAATCTCAGACAATCTTATCAATATCTGAGACTAGCTGCAGACTCTATGCATAGCCCTATTGACACCTAATAATCTAAGCTTTCTTACAGTGTACCACAGAAATACCATTGCCCTAAACAGCAGGAAGTAATTATAGGAAAATGAAGCCCCTCTCCTGTGTTTCATTTTTTCAGGGTTATGAATGGATGGTTGTAGGGTTGGGGGTGGAACAATAAACTTTGGACTCAGTATTCTGTTTTAGAAAAGAAAAAGGGGAATGGATAGATATAGGATATTAAGGTAGATTATTGTATTTACTAGTAAACTAATTCAGTAAAATATCAGCCTTAGATTATTTGCACTGATATTGATTCTTGTATATTGATATAAATGCAAACTATTTTTATATTCCTATTTAAGATAATTTGTTTATTGATATAAATACAGAACTGTATTTGTTGTAATGTACGTATACTTCTATTTTTGTTTGAAATATTTTGTATATTGATACAAATGCAAAATTGTATTTGTCATACTATATGTGTGTTCTACCTCTGTTTAGGATATTTGTATATTGATATATATTTAGGATTATTTTATATTGCATATTGCACTATATGTACATTCCTACTTCTGTTTAAGCCATTTTGTGTATTGTCACAATCTTGAGGTCATTGTCCCTATGGTACATCTGCTTACAGACTGTTTATCTTGTTATGTGAAGCCTTAGTCCTTAAGTTATTTTAGTAGGGAAAACTTATTGAGTTAGTCACTCATGCTTGTCATTTCTATAGTTATGTTAGGTTCATCAGACTTACAGAAACATATGTCAGATGGATAGGTAGTCTTCAAACACCTCATAGGCCTAGAGAATATGGCATTCAAATGTTTTGATAACTTAGAATTCCGTTGACGTGAGACACAAATGCTCCTCGCAGCACCCATCTGATCCCAAGAGAATGTTGGGCTTCTGAGACATTTCGTTTTCAAAGTTTGTCTTCTTCTTGGCACAAAATATGGCCTATCAGGCAAAGAACTGCCCTTGCCTCGACCACTGACAGTACGAATACTGTCCCTTTGGTATGAGCAGGACACAAGGAAAAGTGACTATTGAACTCTGCCACGACAGGGTAAGATAGTCTTTCAAAAAACCTGCTTCTGAAAATGGTCTGACACTCTAGGCCTGCAGCCAATTTGAATGCACCAACGATACTGAGAAATTCTTGCTGACTGTCCAGGCTGCCAGTTGTCTCTGTCTACTTTGGCAAGACTCCTGAAAGTTGCTTGCATCCTTCTCCTGTTTCTCAGGTGTTATTACATTCCTTCTCAGGTCTTTGATGGAGTTGAAGACTAGATAGTTACAGTTACAATCTTCTTGTATCTTAGCTAGAACATATTAAGTACTAGATTCAGGTTCTTCTGTAATGTGCCATTTTCCTATGCTCCAGACTTCTCTGGATTTCAGTATTTTAGTATGTGTCTCTTGTTTGATGTTGTTCATGTTGGTTGCAGTTCCATCTTGTCTAGGTCATTATCCTTTATTCTTCCTGGACAATATTTGCTAATCATTCCTATTATATATAGTTTTGTATTAGGTTAAAACTTTCTTATTTAGACAAGAGGGGGGAGATGTAGTGGGTAGTTATTCCAGCTTTGACCTGGGTAGTTATTTCAGCTTTAACCTGGAAGCACTACCTCTAGTGAGGCTTCCGGTAACTATCACATCTACCCATGACCTGCCCCTGGGGTGGGGCCGAGAGAGGAGCCTTTAAGACCAGAGATCCAGATGTGTTGGCTCTCTTGGTTCCTTGTGATCCTGGATGCTGGATGGCAGATCGAGTCAGAGTTCTCCAGAGAACCCTGCTGGACTACACTTCACCTCTCCTGGATCCTGTAACCATCTGCTTTCCTGGCTGTAAGTTATCTCAAAATAAATCTCCTTTTAACTATGTGGAGTTGCCTTGTGAAATCCCTAATTTATGGGCAATTTATCAGTGGCTACCCTACTGAAAAAAAAATCTCCCTATCTTCCATAATCAATTGCTGCCAGTAGGTCAGTGGGTAAGTTTAGGACCTCACAAATTCCTCCTCCAACCATGGCAGTATGTTTTAACCAGGTTTTTAATAACAGACATTAATTTTGTCTTGGTGGAATGGGCCTAAAAGCAATCAGAAAGTGGTTGATCACCCATTAACAGCAACATCACTATTACATCAATGTGAGATATCTTACCTGGCAGGTAAGTAGTAGTACAAGGGACAGAACAGAGTTAATGTCTTTTTGCCAAGCAGCTTACATTATGCCTTCTAGCATTAGGAAAACTAGCCAGCAAGTAGGAACTTAAAGT
Organism: Neotoma lepida; assembly: GCA_001675575.1. Lineage (NCBI taxonomy): Eukaryota > Metazoa > Chordata > Mammalia > Rodentia > Cricetidae > Neotoma > Neotoma lepida. Next base: position 4,460 of record LZPO01067226.1, read on the forward strand.
TCAATTTTAGCATGATTTCTCTATGTCCTCCATGTAGTATCTTCAGCTATTTCTGATGGACAATTAAGACTAGTAGCATTGGTTTGCATTGTTTTGGGGTTTCAAACATCCCAGATCAACAACTCATGTGGATACCCTGCCCCAGCACTGGGATTTGCATTAATATCTATAGCTCCTGGGAGCAACTTTATCTACCCATGCAGGGTAACTCTGTTCAAACTCCTTTATTTCATTTTATTTTGAATTAGCTTATGTATTAACATATATCAGGTTTCCTTATGGCTTTCGAATATATCCTTAGCTTTAGGTGATCTTCCTCCCTTCCTGTCTTCCTCTCTACTACATGCCAGTGTCATCCATTTCCTAATTGCTCTTTCTCTTTCTTGTTTATTCAAGTTCACTCTTTCAATAGCACCCTCCTTTCACAATGTTAGAGGACTCATATCTTATCAAGTAAAATCTTTTACCTTCATGCTCATGTCTATACTGATGCCTCTCACTCTGGCTTATCACCAAACTTCTCTAAATCACCACTTTCTTCTCAATGTACAAGTACAATTGGTTGTGCTCTAAATCACCACTTTCTTCTCAATGTACAAGTCACAATTGGTTGTGACTCCAACTCTCTAATGATCCAGTCTTTATCATTGAATTCATCTTGTTCAAGTGGGCATCCACATAGCCCTTGTCTTAACTGATATCCTCTTGTGCAGTGCAGTGAGTATCCATAAAAACCTTGTCTTACCGGTTTCATCTTGCTCAATGCAGAAGGTGTCCTTGGCACATCATCGTACTCAGTCTGCCTACAGAATTTTCCTTTTCTCCTTTTGGAGACTTTATTTCTTTTGGGTCTTGATTTTTCTGACCCAGTATCATATCTATCCAAATACATGCTAGAGTGTTGTAAGACTTAGCTTAGGCATGCTCTTCATTTGCAGGATGTACCTCAAATCCAACACTCCCTCCATGAAATTCAAGTTCATTCATCTTGCCCCATTCCTGTCTTATTTTCATCAATCTTTTGATAGATGATGTCATTATCTTCACCGTGGGCCATCAACCAGAAGGCTGATAATTCTATTTGTTTCCTCTGTCTTTCCTGACCAGTACCATGTCCATTTTGCTTTGTTCATTTCCTGTCTGAGGTATGGTTCACCTCTGTCTGCTTCACTCCATCTCTTTCGCTCTTGTCCCTATTTCCCAGAGACCACTACACAAACTTCCAGATTTGTAGATATCCTTAATTATGCCCCTGAAAAGTAGTTTCCTCTTGCTGCTATAATGAATGAATTTAATTTAATGGCTTAATAGAATCAAAATTTGTTTCTGTATCATTGCAGTGTTCAGCACTTCAAATGGAGGAGCTGGTAGGCCTGTGTTTCCTCTGATGGCTGTGAGAGAGCTTTCTCTCTGGCCTCTTCCAGCTGCTGAAATCTACCAGTCTTTCTTGGTTCCAGCCCCTTCTGGCCCATCCTGCTTCCATTATCACCTTTCTTCCCTGGCCCTGACCTCCCTGTCTCTACCTGCTAAGGGCCCTTAGGGTTATATCGATAATCCAGAGTTCTCTCTCACCTTGAGCTTTTAATTTATATCTACAAGTGCTCTTTACCATGTCAAACAATGCATTCACAAGCTGCAGAGGTGTGGACATGGACATCCCATTGTTCCCTTAGCCACTGAAAGGGGATCCACCCACATTCTTCCTCCTTTAACCTGTGACATCCATTGAGCCTTCAGATCTGAGGCCAAACATCACATCCAGAGCTCTCTACCTCAGATTCAAATTTGTCATCAGAAGTTTGGACGGCCTCACCCTGCCCCATACAGGCACACTCACTTGCATATATCAGGTCTTTATATTCTCCACCCCACAGTCTGTGGCCTGACTCCAGCACAAGCCATGTGGGTCTTACCCATTGATCTGTCTCCACACAGGGACACCAAGGCAGGGAATTTACATTTTAACTCATTCTGTAACATGTATTTGTCTTTTGTATATGACATAAACTATTTTTCTTTTGGCTTAAGATAAATAATGGCTTTTACAGAACAATAGTAACAGCAGCAAAGACCCATTGTGAAAGTTAGAATAACAAATTTGAAGTGGAGGAGAAAAAAAGTAACACTATTTGCTCTGAAAATAATATAGAAAAAGAGAAATTCTTCCATGTTAGGTTTTCAGAGTCCCACCTATTTTTATACATTTTCATTTTGTTTTTGTGAGTATGTCTATGTGTGAATATACATATACTTACATTCAAGTCCAGTGGAGACCAGAATAAAAGGATATAAGATCCCCTGGAGAAGGAGTTACAGATGGTTGAGATCCACCAGACATGAATGCTGGGAACCAGACTCTGCTCCTCTGCAAGAAGAGCAAACACACCTAACTCCTAAGCCAACTCTCCAAGACCAGAGTGTCATTTTAAAAAATGTTTTCTATAAAACTATTTTATTAAGATAAATGACAAATAATACTATTTCAATTACAGTAACAGTGACACTTAGCTGTTGCTTATTTCTGAAAGCCTCAGTTACATATTGGAATTTTATGTTTTGTCCAATGGTTATGTTTAACAGTTGACTATCAGAAATGTTCCCCCAAGAAAACTTAAAACTGACCAAACATGCAAGCATTAAATCTTTGGTGGAAATAGAAAAGAACGCAATGTCTAAAGAGAAATTTTCCCCTTAGAATAATGAATTCAATGGTCAACTATGAGAACCGTTGCAGGAAGCAAATATAGCTCTTTTTGTCCCCAAGGGAAATATAAGAATTCAGGAATGCATTTTCTTTGATCATAAATTAACACCTGTATGACAAAAGCAAAGAGGATAAAAGGTATCCCGAAAGGGTGGAATGGGAAAGAAGTATGGGAGGCTTTATAGATGTAACCACGGGAACATTTCTTAGGAAATGATACATTAAGAATAAAGGAGGCTATAAAACAAAAGGTTATTTCATCAGTCAAGGAACTGTTAACCAAGAACATCTGGAAGTTTAGATTCTAATTAGGCATGAATAGCATAACAAGAAAAAGTTCTTATATGTGGACACATGGTACATGGGAGAGACATGGATAATTATGGGGAGGTAGAATAGTTTGGGGTTGATTGAGAAATCTGGTGCCTTCACATGAAAATGGTACTCACCCCAAGACTCCCAGCCTTATGAGCAAACATGGGCTACCTAATCCTGCATATTGACCACTCTGTGAACAGATGTGCTCAGACTCAGGCAAAGGCAAATCACAGACTCAATTCCACTACCTTTGTTGAAACTGAAGATTTTTCTGTAAAAAAGAGAAACGTTTTATTCAAGCTAAACTGTAGTGTTCTTGTTTACTTGGTTTATGGTGTTTTTGTGAGATGGCATCTCTTTATGTAGCCCACACTGGCCTCGAACTCCTGATCCTGCCTCAGCTTCTCTGGAGCTAGGATTCCAGGTGTTCACCATCATTCCAGACTAGGATAGAAGCATTTTAGTGTGAATACCATATGACACGTGACTTTATTTTTATACTATTAAAATTTCAAGGTAGAAATATGTTAAATTACATGTGAATATCTGAAAATTGTTTTTACTTTATTATAGGAACCTCCAGCCCTTCCAGAAATATACAGATGATAGACACTAAACATTAGCAATGTTTCAAACTGCTGAGACCTTTATATTGTCTTCTTTATTTCTGTTGTAAAATTATCTGAGGCTGAGGGATCATTTGATGGTTGAATGTGTGAGGTTTGAATTCATTGTAAACACCATAAACCACCCCCCCCTTTCTCTTATCTATCTATGCATGAATCATCCATCTGTCCATGTGTCACTCACCTGTCTTGTAGCCACCCATCTGTCATGACAGGAATCTGAAATGATCTCCAAAGGCTGGTGTTTTAAATGACTATTCCTTGAGTGGTGGTGGCCTTCCTTGGGATTCTGTGTGACCCTGAGGAGGTGGAGACTAGCTGATGAAACAGGTTAGTAGTGTCAGACATTTTATGCTCAGACCCTGTTTCTCACCTTTCTCTGCTGCCTGGTCATCTCTGATATGAGGAGCTTCTGCTCCATGTGTCTTCCATGATGTTCTTCACCATGGTGAACGGAAGGAAGGCTCTGTAACCGTGAGCCAAAATCGGCTTTCCTTCTTTAAATTGTTTCTGCGAGGCTTTGCAGTCAAAGTGATACAAAAATAAGAAAATCTACCATTACAATGTAGCTTGTGATACTTTCCTGATGATTTTCCCAGAATCACAAAGCCAGCTTGGCCACAGTTTCTGCTGCGCTCTTTTTCAACCAATGTTGACTAAAGCTGATAATGTAATTCATAGACTTTGATTTGTACAAGGAATTTGGAAAATGTGGAGATACAGTTTGGAGAAGCTGAGAATTCAGTAAGCAGAGATCACTAGGTGGCTCTCTGGGAGCTGAGAAGACCAGAAATTTTAAAGAAAGGTGGACGATAAAGATGATGTTTCCAGGGTGCCTGGAGTGAGGATTTTACTGAGAAGAGGTATGGAGGCCACTTGTGTTACATTCTGACAGAGAACTGTCTGTGATTGTCATGGCATGAAATTTTGACTAAGGCTGAATTCAAAAGTAATGGACTAATTTTAGGAGAGAAAATTTCAGAAAAGTATAAAGTGCATGTTATGGCTATTGCTGGCTTTCCTTTGGTTTGGTTTATGGTAAGAAAATTCATGGCTATTGCTGGTTTTCCCTTGGTTTGGTTTATGGTAAGAAGTGTCATGGGTATTGCTGGCTTTTCTTTGGTTTGGTTTATGGTAAGAAAAGTCATGGCTATTGCTGGCTTTCTATTGGTTTGGTTTATGGTGAGAAGTGTCATGGCTATTGCTGGCTTTCCTTTGGTTTGGTTTATGGTGAGAAAGTCATGGTTATTGCTGGCTTTCCTTTGGTTTGGTTTATGGTGAAAAAGTCATGGCTATTGCTGGCTTTCCTTTGGTTTGGTTTATGGTGAGAAAGTCATGGCTGTTGCTGGCTTTCCTTTGGTTTGGTTTATGGTGAGAATCAAAAGCATGAAGGATGGAAATCCTGCAGCTGGTGAGGACAGGTAGTGATGAAAGTGGTGGGCAAAATAGATGGAGTTGTTAAAGAGATTAAAATGAAGCCACACAATTTGTTCTAGAACAGTAGAAAAGGTACTTAGCAGCCCACAAAATAGGATAATGTGTAGATGGTTCAGATTCCCTGGAGGGATACCTGAGCGGATGATGCATGAAGCTATTGTTAGCATTCTGGCCCACCCCTTGGGGACGTGCCCAGCATCCTGACATCATCTTACATAGATGAAAGAGAAATCCCTCCTTCTTCTCTCTCTTCCTCTCTCCCTCTCTCTCCTTCCTGCTTTTTTCTTTTTCCATCTTTCTCTTTCTCTCTCTCCCTCTCTTTCTCTCTCTCTTTCTTTTCCTTCTCCCCTCTTCCTCTAATAATAAAACTTTCCATGTGGATGTCATGTCTGCATGGTGTAACTTTCCACCATGCCATGCCATTACCACCATGTTCACATGGTGTGACTGTCTTTTCATCTTGGCTCAAACTTGTTAAGGCTGCCACACGCTGTTTTACAACATTGGTGCTATGTGACTTGGCAGAGGCCCTCCTGGCAATTTCTCCTGCCTGCTGGCAGTCTGAAACATGCTAGGAGCCCTGGAACCCTCAACATTCCATCCAACACTACCATAATCAGTAAGCCTCCCTGTCACCCCCACCCCCTCACCATTTCTCATGTGTGAGGATTGATCTTGTCTTAACCATGGTTTCTTGCTCTTCAGCCCCATTCATAAGCCCCAGTACTGGGTGACCATATGTCCCTTGGGCTTTGCCCTGGTCCCCATTCTCTATGAGCAGTTTGTGCCATTTGAATCCATCCTTACTTAATCTCTGGGACGTCAGAGATCAAAAGCCATTTCTCTACCTCACTCATGGAAAATGCACCTACCAGCAATTCAGATTTGGTCCCACAATCGGTCTCTCACTGCCTTGGAAATGCCTATGCCCCCTTGTTCTACTCTGTCTCTGCTCCCTCCCTCCTGCCCCTGGCTGCCCCAGTGCTCAGTGGCTGGTACCAGGTGAGCCTCCTGGAGCATAGACCCTGCCCCTGACCACCTGCCTGCCCTTGGCCACTGCCACTAATGAGGTTTAGGAGACTCATGACTTGGGCCCAGACCACTGGATGCCTCCTTCCTGTGGCCAGTGAAACTGAAAGACCTGGGCTTCACTGATCTGCTCCACCCTGGCTATGATTTAGCCTGTCTTGCTTTCACTCAAACTGTCTCATTCTTCTATTCTGTCTCTGTCTGGCCTCCCCCTCCTGTGGCCACCACTGCTTCCACCCATACTTTCTTGCTCTGGTACATGAAACTTGAAAGTTCCCTAGGAAGTTTTCTCCATTGCTCTATTAAAAAATTTTATTTCATATGTGCAAATAGAAATGTGTGAATGATATGGCCATGTGACTGTGTTTCTGAATGACAGGTCTGCTTTCTGATTTGCCCTCTTCCACCTGTGACAAATTTGCTTTCTAGCTTACTGACAGCTTTACAGTTAGCTACAGCGTGTGATTCAGAGATGGAGGGGTCGGCCTCGTCTCGCTCTGAACACACTCGTTCTTGCTTTCTTCTTGTTTACTCAACTCCTGTTTAATATGTCTCTATGTATATATGCTTGTTTAATAAGATATTAAAGCTACACCTCAATGCTTTTATACCCAAGAATACACCTTGTTCTGACAGCTAAACTTTGTAATTTAAGAGTCATCCAGATGATAATGGTTAAACATTGCGATTGTTTGCACTATTGTAGCTAGATTGTGGTTATGCCATGTTTTCTCTCTCTTAAAATAAAAGAGGATACTTTATTTTTGGTATTACAGAAAGACGTTGGAGAGATTTTAAACCTTTTCTTAAGGACGGTTTTTAAGACATTTAAATGTATAAGGCTATGGCCAACTTGTCAGCTCATTTTATATATTAATTGGCGCAGGGAGGAGGTTCTTGTCCTGTCTTGGCTGAGAGTGCCAGACTCTGGGGACTCACCATGGGACATCTTGTTTTAGAAGAGGTGGGAATGGGGGTGGGTTGAGGTGGGGAGCTGGGGGGCAGGAGGAAGGAGGAGAGGGGGATCTGAGGTTGGTATGTAAAAGGAGTGGAAGATCTTTTTAATAAAAAAAAATCAAGCCTCACTTTTTCTAAAGCTACTAGGTCTCTTGACAAAAAATGTTCTAATATATAAAAGTCCATACAAGCTTTGAGGGTCTCAAAATGTTTTAAGATTTTTTTAATTAATGTAAGATAAATTCAGATTACTTTCCCCTTCTATAATATTGTTATATTAAGATTTCAAAAGTTCAGAATTTAACATTAATTCTGGTGCTGTTTGGGTCACAAGCTCAGGATTTTAGATTTTCTTTGGTTCTCTTCTAAATATAAACTTAAACTTCTCATCAGGTCAAAGATATCTTTGTCCAATCTGTACCTGGCTCTCTCTAAAAAAAAATTTACATACCTTTTAACCCAAATCCATAATTTTGCTATGACTCAAAGGTATAAGTCTAGATACCCATTACCTGCTTTTCTATGATTTGGATTTCAATACTGATTTATAATATTAATATATCTAAAACTTTTATGTCCTTTTATAAAATAAGAACACAGTTTGAGTTTTCCTAACCTGTCTATTCCTGATGATGGTATTTTTCTCTCTGGAACTCCTCCCTTCCCATTACTAAAATGATGGGCCTAAAAGTTCCAAATAAGTTCATAAATTTTAACTTCTGTTCCTAGCTTGAATTTGTCTCAACAGGTTTCCATTTGGCTGGCAGACACATCCAAGCATTGATTGCTGACTGCAATGACCAAATGACCATGAGCTCTAGCAGACACATCCAAGCATTGGTTGCTGACTGCAATGACCAAATGACCATGAGCTCTAGACTTCTAAAGGCTGATGTAGACCAGCCCAGCCAACATGATTGTTCCCTGTCTCTACAGCTGGGTCAGATAACCACAAGCTTCTGATAAATGTCCCATTGCCTAAACTCCCTCCTTACCTTTGACTAGCCTTTCATTATTTTTGGGCTCTGACCATCTACACCTTGTTTCAGCAGCTATAGAAGAGGGTACATCATCCCTGCCCCAAAAATAGGCTAAAAAGGCTAAGTCAAAGAGAAACTCCCCGGCATAGGGGACAAAATGTCTACCTATAATTCCCGTTGATATAGTAGGAAACTGGGCCCAGAGCTGTCAATTGGTAGATTTATTAACTAAAATAGTTCCTCAATAAGATAAGACACTTGACCTTCTTTACGCAGAACCAAAGAGGTATTGCATGGCCTTAAAATTATTATTCTTATATAAATCATTCAGGTTTATAATCTAGCTATACTCAAAGATCAGAACTATAGGGCCTTGAGAGTGGCAGTAGATGTAGATGTCACTACCCTAGAAAGATCTGTTATACATTTAAAGAAATTGCTCTCCTCTCTAACTAAAATAATTCTCCAGGATAGAAGGGGCCTTGACCTAAAATGTGTTCAATTGGTCCCCCTGGTTATCATTCCTTCAACAAGGGAGCCTATGCAAGGCCTTAGGAGAGCAATGCTGTTTTTATGTTAACTGCTCAGGGGTCATTAGAAACTCCATGGCCCTGCTGAAAAATCAGATCCATGACAGAGAAAGGCAGGAGCAACAAGGAAACCATCCTGGTGGTTGCTTTAGTTAGTCCCTTAATGATCTTGCTTCTTTTGAACCTTTTTACAGGGGTGGCCTAGGACCACCTGCATGTCAGATGTTTGCATTGGGATTCACAATAATGACAAAACTACAGTTATGAAATAGCAACAAGCCTCAAATATTTTGGATTGGACTTTTTATATGATGATAGACATATAAAGATATATTTGATTCAACTCTGGTTTATAATATACTCTATACAAATTGAAATTTATAAAAATCTTTTCAGATTAACAAAAGCTAACTTAGAGATTCACAACTATGTCTTTGCCAAATGTTCAACACTAAGCCTCTAGAGAATTTAATAAATGATGTTATGTGTTTGATATGCTCAATCATACCACAAAGATACATGCTCAACTATGTTCATAGCAGCATTATTCATAATAGCCAGAACCTGGAAACAACCTAGATGCCCATCAACTGAAGAATGGAATAAGAAAATGTGGTATATATACACAATGGAGTACTACTCAGCAGAGAAAAACAATGACATCATGAAATTTGCAGGCAAATGGATGGAACTAGAAAATATCATCCTGAGTGAGGTAACCCAGACTCAGAAGGACAAACATGGTATGTACTCACTCAAAAGTGGATACTAGATATAAAGCAAAGGACAATCAGACTGCAACCCATAGATCCAGGGAGGCTACCTAGCAGAGGGGATGCTAGGATGACTGTGGCTTATAATAAGTTTTGGTTTTATCCAATCACTGGGCATGCTTCAGTGTTTGATAAATGGGGTATCTGATACACAAGATATACATTCTATGAGTTTCTGGTCCCCTGAGAGAGTCCATTCTCAGAGTTGGGCCACACTCCAACTCACAAGCCCATTTTCTCCTGTTCTCATTTGGCCCTGGGATCTTTCCCCTATCACTCTTCTTTGCCTTCTAAGGAGACAGTAAGTCCTAGTCTTATGAAAACTACTAACGTATTGGAGACTCTTAGGGAACATAAATTGATAGGCATTCATACCTAATGGACAGACAGTCCTCAGCTTCTCAGAGAGTTGCAGAATATGGCATTTAAAATGTTTATTTTAAAAAGCTTTTCATGATAGACAGACATGCTGGCTCCTGATAGCACCTTTATTTCCTCCAAAGAAGATGGATGGGCACAAAAGAACCTCCACCCTGAACTTCCTCCAGAGTGGCAGCACCAGCCACTGAGCAAAAACTGCCTTTCCCCTCAACTACTGCCGTTTGCCTCAACTGCTGCCAGGGCCTTCTTCAGACCATGGACAACAGGACTCTGGAGAATCCATTGCCTCACTTTTGCCTAGACAATGTAGGCTGTCCCTCCCCACAAGTCCCTACCCGACAACTGTTGGATCTTCTGTGGTTTGGCAACCGAGGACTGATGTTGTTGTCCTGAGACCTCTGCCCTCAACGACCATGGAGGACCCTGGGTTGGCTGTCTAGGTAGCCAGCAAGTAAGTCTCTGTCACTTTCAACCCCTAACTCAGGTAAAATTTATCCTTCTCAGATCTCTGATGTTATTTGACAGCCAGGCTCTGTCAATTCAACAGCAGCAACCAAGGCTCCAGCTGCCTTCTCAATTCTCTATGTAAAATTCTCAGGCCTCATTCTCTTAGAGCTAACACTAAGTCTAGACACATTCACCTTGCTACCAGATTCAAAAAGAGAATAAACTCACTTTACAATGACTGCTCTCAGTATCTCCTGGTGAATTAGATAAAAAGAACCAGCTTTAAGGTTCGTTTATATGAAGATAGGAAAGCTGTCTCACTTCTGCTCACTTACTTATCCTTCTCAGATCTGATGATGTTTGCCAGTTTTAACAGCTCTCTCTCCCAACTCCAAGGCTACAAACACCTTGGTAACTCATTAGTAAGTTTCCTGTTAAAAGTACAGACAGGTGTGCCTCATTCACAGACTCCATGGTACAGGATAAATAGATTTCAGATGTAACTTCAGAGGTCCAGAGTTTTTGCATTGATAAATACAGTTTTGATAAACTGATAGAGCACTGATTATAAACAGTTTTTAGAAGTCCTTAAACTTCTGTGGATTTTATTGGTCCCAGCTTTTAGGTTAACATTAGAGAGGGAAGGGAAGCCTCCATCCTCCTTCACTCACTCAATCACTTCCGTTCAGTAAATTTCCTCTGGTTACAGATTTAAAGATATGTTTTATTGGGCTGAAACCAGGCCCTAGAAAATGTTCATACCTCTTAACCCAAAGCCATAGCTTTTGCTATGACACCAAGATGTAAATCTGTTCCAGTTGTTTTACAATCACTTATAGGTTTCTGCACAGGCCCACCCCTCCTGCCAGACTCATGCCAAGGCCAGACCCTCAAAGACCCTCCAGATACACCACCAGCCACTGTACCAACCAAGGACACAAACCAGGTGAATACTGGCAGATTAATTTACATAAACACCCACTCATGAAAGCTCCATTACATCCTAATTCACTGACACCTTTACAGGATGGATAGAAGCATTTTCCACCTCCAGAGAAACAGCAGATGTGATGACTCCTGTATTCCTGATTTGGCAAGTCATTCCCCCAGGCTCCTGGAACATCACGCTGGTACCACCACTTCAGACTCAAGGGTAGAGTTCCTCTTTCATCTGGCCCATCCACCCTTCCCTTTCCCTTTTCTGTACAACCAGGGTACTTCTCCATCCCATTCTTTCTGGCAGTTAACACTCCTACAATGGCTAGCTCCCCTCATGAGGCCAATGATAACCATCTATTTTTTTCTCTAGAAATCTGCCTTCTCAATTCCCTCAAGGGGTCTCCAGGATGACAACTAACTGAATGGTTCTTCACTCACACCTCCTGCTGTGTGTGACCCTGACTCCCAACCTCCCCCCCCCAAAATAAGCAGAAAGCAGTCTAGAGAATTCAGTGCCCTCACCCCCCCCACTTGCTATCCATAACTTACCTTCTTATAATAATCAATAAGGGAGGAATGTTAGCATTCTGGCCTGTACCTTGGGGATCCACCTAGCATCCTGACATCCTCTTATGTAAAGTCCCTTTTAAGAGAAAACCCCTCTCCCTTCTCTCTCTTTTCTTTCCTTTCTCCCTCTCTCTCCTTCCATGATGCTGTGTGCACCTCCACTTTTCTCTCTTCCCCTCTCTTTCTCTTTCTCTCTCTCTTTCTCTTTCTCTCCCCTCCCCCTTTAATAATAAAACTTTTCACATGATGCTGTGTCTGCACGGTGTAACTTTCCACCATGCTATGCTGCCGCCGCCATGTCTGCATGGCATGGCTGTGACTGTCTTTTCACCTTGGCTCAAACCCACCATGGCCACCGTGCACGCGCCCTGTTTTACAACAGCTGTAAGTGTGACCTCTAAGCTGTGGTGGAGATTCTAGACTACAGAGATGTGGGGCATCTACTGAGATAATCTGAAGATGGGAAATGGAGCTAGTTCAAAAGTTCACATGGGTTGGAAATGGTGGAAACATAGGAACTTCATTGCCCAAGCGGCTCAGCTGCCAGATGTCTTAGTTAGGTTTTCTATTGCTATGAAGAGATGCTATGACCACAGCAACTCTTATAAAGGAAAACATTTTATTGGGGCTGGCTTACAGTTCAGAGGTTTATTCCATTGTCATCATGGTGGGAGACATGGTTCCACACAGGCAGACATGGTGTTGGGGAAACAGATGAGATTCTACATCCAGATCTGCAGGCAGCAGAAAGAGAGAATGAGACACTGGGCCTGGCTTAAGCTTCTGAAACTCAAAGCCCACCCCCAGTGACACACTTCCTCCAACAAGGCCACATATCCTAATCCTTTCAAATGATGTCACTCCCTATGCACCTAAGGGGGCCATTTTCATTCAAATACACAGGACATGGAACTCTGTAATTTAATATTTGCCCCCCTGGTTCTCAATATTGCTTTGGCCCTTCTTTCCTTGCTATCCTTCCTTTTGGAATGGGGATGTTTACTCTGCTCCATTGTATATGAGAAGTATGTGGCTTGCATTTGATTTTGCAGGGGCTCACAGTTAGTATGGACCTAAGCCTCAGTAGAGATTGCAGGACTTAGACAATAGTGGAATTGTTAAGACTATGGAGACTCTTGAAGTTGAACTAAATATACTCTCCTTCATAGGACTCTAAATCTGAAATGCCTCTCACAGGCTCCTATTTTCAGTATCTATCCCCCAGCTCTTGGTCCTATTTTGGCAGTCTGTGGCTCTTTAGGGAATGGTTCTGATGGATGAAAGTAGGTCACTGCAGTGGATGAGGGTTCTTGCTATTGTGTTTCCTAGTCTGTTGAGATGGGAGGAGCATCAGGAGCCTCTACAATACACCCCTGCTACCATGAGCTCTGCCTTCCCTGCCATGATGATGCCATTAGATCAAATAAATCTTTCTTCCATTGAGTTATTTCTGTGAGGTATGATGGCCACAGCAACAAAAGTAGAGCTAGTTGTCCATCTGCTTATCTGTTATTATCATCCATTTATTATCTTCCTATCATCATTCTATGTAAGTTTACCCTGGATGAAAATAATTGAAAAAATTTACAAGCAAACATTCAAAACATGTGCCAGTGAGAGACATCACAAAAAAAAAATACATTTTTCAAAACCACCATAAACCTACATGTTTTTCTCCAACTATGGTACTGTCAAAAGATACATTTTGGAAAAAAAGTAATTAGTAGATGAAAGAATAAAATTTTTTAAGGTATTTAATAAATACTAGTAAATGCATGTTCAAAAAGATTCTGTCAATTGCTCAGATAAGCACCCAAAATAATGCTAAAGTGTTTTGTGTTGTTTTTCAGCCATTAAGTAAAGTCTTTTCTACTTCCTTAAGTGGTATTGTGTATGAGTTTGTATGTGCATGTGTATGTACTTCATTAGTTTGAAAAGTAATATTTCATTAGAATTGCACTGACTCAACTCTTAGTAAGGTAAGAATGTTTACATGGATTTTTATTTATTGATTTTGGGGGAGAGGATTTGTGAATTTTATTCATTGCTTGTTTCTGATCTCGGGAGAATGAATTTTTGTTTATTTGTAAGACTTTAAATAATAAAAGACTTTAAAATATGTCTATAGAATATATATAAATTCCTCTATAAACAATGAGTGACTTCATTTTTCTCTGTTGCACTGTATTTTAACATAGCATGAAATTTCACTGAATATAAAGGAGTCCTTAAATTTAACTTATTTCCATTAAAGGCAGGAAATATGATATTCATTTTTTCCTCTAAAGTTAAAAATTAATTATAACTCATATGAAGAAATTTTAAATCCCTGCATATTACTTTTAGATCATACTGAAACTCTAGTTTTTTAAAATGAAGAAAATATTAGCTAAAATTCTTTGCTACTTATTTTCCTAAATCAATTATTACTTTTGTTGGTCATATTATTTTATTTCATAAAGGTTCATGTATTATATTATACAACTATAATGATCTAATTATTTAATTAATTATTTACATGAACTAATTTCTATCATAATTCTTTTAATTTCTCCATGATTCTTCATCTTTAATAATTTATCCTTATTTAAATGGGATTCAATGACAATTAGTTTTCCAAATAAGATTCATGAATACTATAGTCTTTGAATTCCGAGGAATTTGATATAGTTTAACTTTCCTTTCAAAGGCATCTTAAGGCATTGTAATACTCTTAGGTTTCATTGTATTTCCTTTTGAACATTGTAAACAAGGTAGTACAGTATTATTTCATTCAACAAGAACAGTAAATCTTGCCCGTGAATTGTTTTCTCCAATTGAACTGTTCATTCTTTCAACTACCACATTAAACAATCTCAGATCAATGTCTTAGTTAGGGTTGTTACTGCTGTGAAGAGACACCATGACCAAGGGAATTCTTATAAAGGAAAACATTTAATTGAGCCTGGCTTACAGTTTCAGAGGTTTAGTCCATTATCAGTATGGAGGGACATGGCAGCATGCAGGCAGGCATGGTGTTGGAGAAGGAGCTGAGAGTTCTACATCTGGACCTGCAGGCAGCAGAAGGAGACTGTGTGCCAGACTGGGTGTACCTTGAGCATCTATGAGACCTCAATGCCCATCCCCACAGTGACATACTTCCTCCAACAAAGCCACACCTATTCCAACAAGGCCATGACTCCTAATAGTGCCACTCCCTATGGGCCAAGTACTCAAACACACAAATCTATGGGGCCTTTCCTATTCAAAGAAGCACAGTCTATGTTGATGATTAGCTGGTATTTCATCTAAGAACACAGGAAACACCTTCATCAGATGGTTACGTTTTTCTTTAATGACAACAGTTCTCTCAAAAATGCACACAGTTATATGCATTTCCAGTTTTGCTCATCCTATTTTGTTTTTATAACATCATTATTTGTCTGTTTTTCTAGCCTTTATCTTTTGTCTTTTAATTATTGAAATCTTGGTCCTTCCGATTCTTGCTGTTTTTAACACTGAAGTTTAAGATAGACTTTCACTGCTTTTTGATGGCTTTTCTTTCCCTCCTGTGATGTTTCTGATAGGGTCTCACATAATGAATTTCCAGTTTCTCTCTCCCTTTCTCATCCCTTGTTCTTTCTCCCTTTATCACTTTCTTTTTCTGTCTCTTTGTCTCAGCATCTCTCTCCTTCTCTCTTTCTCCTCCCTTTTCTTTATATGTCCTTCCTCTGTCTTTCTCATTTTTTCCCTCTCTATCTTCCTCCAGCTCTGCCTCTTTCTCTTTATTTCTTCTCTCTCTGCATCTGTTTCTTAGACTCTTTGCTGTATCTTCTTTCTCTCTACCTTCATCTCTTTCTCTCTCTCTCTCTCTTTCTCTCTCTCTCTCTCTCTCTCTCTCTCTCTCTCATCTCTCTGTTGTTGTCTTTTTCTCCATCTGTTTTTCTTTTGCCCTTTCTGATTTTCCTTGTTGCTTTTGCTCTGTCCCATGCCCCACCTTTCTCTGGTGCCTGAGAGGGTGGCAGGGTGCAGTACACTTTCCTGTGTAACACTTAGTTTTGGTGGGAGAAGGTCTTATGAAGGAAGCCTTCCCCTTAGTGTACTAAGGATGAGGTAGCTTTACTTGGATGAAGGCAGCTTTACCTGTCATTATCCTCCTCTACAACATGTTTCATTTATCTGGAGGTCCAGTGTGCTCACATTAGGCATTTTAAAGGTTGATGTATTCTCTTGAGCCTGACCAGTTCATTTCATAACAGTGGGTTCCCGGCACTCTGTTCACTCCTCCCACTCAGACTACTTCATTCACTAAGTCAGGAAACCAAAGATAATGACAGGACTGTGTCTGTGTCTTTCACTTTCACCTCTGTCTGCTCTTCCAAGTGGTTGAGAGCTGGGTTCCCTTGGAAATGCTTTCCTTGTCGAGGGTTCTGAAGTCATATTTTGCACTATGAAGAACATGGCTTGGTTGGATGGCCTCTTGGGACCACAGCTCATTTTCCTAAGTTTATCAAAAGGTTGTGTTGCCTTTTGGGTTCACATTTCATTGCAATGCATTTGTGCTGTAGTTGGGATCTAACATAGAAATGTGTTTTGATTTTGTAGGAGTCACTTTGTATTGTTTAATACAGAGGTTTCTTGCATGTTTTGCTCTTTAAAGGAACAGAAAAAATTACAACCTTAATATAATTCCACTCAACTCCTGCACCTTTTACTTAACCCAACTCATCTGGTTGTATCATTTCTATAATTTAAAAATAATGAAAATGCTTTTAAAATTAAGGAGAAAATTCTCTTCCTTTAATCTCCAATTATGATTTGAGGATTAGCCATGGGATAAACCATTGTTCCAGTTAATAGAAATTTAGACCAAAATTAATTTATGATTATAGCTCAAATGTGAAAAATAAAAAAGAATTAAATCCTAAGGGCTTACTGAACCTTGTTTAAAGGTTACAGAAACTCACTGTAAATGTTACTGAGAATTATTTTATATGAAGAATGGAAAGGCTATTATATGTTGGCATAAAAGGGGAGAAATCATATTAAATTAAGATTTTTATTTATTAATATATAGATTAAAATAGTCATAGAAGTTTATGACAAAAATCTAAGATATTTTCCCACCATGGGTTATTGTTTGGGAATCATTTCCTGATACAAATACGTGCAGATACTTATGAAGATCTGTTGTGACACTGGTTCCTCCACCATGCCTGTGCTGGCTGTAACAACTCTGACCACTGCTACTTTTTGTAAAATGTTAAGAGAGAGACCTTGGTGAGTTACAGCCAAGGTGCCCCATGGTGAGTAAGAGACAGAGACATGTCATGCAGACCATGCATAGAGAGACCACATAGCAATGAGCACATGACATTGTCAGGATCCTGAGCTGGCCAAGGTATTGCCTGTGTATTGGCCAGGTCCCCAAGGGGTGGTCTGATTGCTAACATTCCTCCCTTTTGAGCATTATAAAAAGGGTGAGTTATGGATAGCAAGTGAGATGGGAATGAGGGGCACCAAATTCTCAAGACTGCTTCCTGCTGATTTGGTCATCAGGGCCAAATGGGCACAGGAGAAAAGGGGGCTTGTGAGTTGGGATGTGGCCCAACTCTGAGAAAAAGACTTTCTCAGGGGACCAGAAACTCCATTATAGAATATATATCTTGTTTATCAAATACCTTATTTATCAAACATATACCACCATTTACTTAAATCCTCTAGAAGCTTGGTGTTGAACACTTGGCAAAGACATAGGTGTAAATTTCTAAGTCAGCTTTTGTTAATCTGAATAGATCTTTATGGCTTTACATTTCTATTATATAGAGTATATTATAAACAGAGTTGAATCAAATATAGAAGGAACTAAAATAAGCAGAGAGGTCTTTAACCATAGTAAACCTTAGTAAAAATGTCTGCCAGCCACATGGCAGTCTACATCACAATGAAGTCAGGGGAACAAAATCAAATGCTATTTGGGCTTAACTTTGAGAGCATATATAAATTAAATCTGGACATACAGTTTTCCCAATTAGTTACAGCTTACCAATATTTGTAAAAGTGAGAAGGTTAGGCATATAATCTTAAATTGGTCTTTGTTAGTCTGAATAGACCTTAGATAAGGAGAGACCCTTTATCAGACTGTTTAGGTATCATCAAACAGGGATATTTCAGTCTCTGGTGTTTAGCTGTGGTTCTAAGATATAATAAGGCAAAACCAAGTTTTAGCATTGTAAACAATTTAGTTCTTCTAAAATCAATTATCAAAACCAGCATTGTTTTAAATCCTATCTGTTACAAACCTTGTTTTCAGGAGAGGACAGGAATTGTCACACAGGAATCTATCCTGTCCATGTGGTTGCCCTTACTAAATATGGCGGTGAAGCCTGCCCAAGTGGTCACGCGGTGGTTTTTGTTTTTGTTGTTGTTTTTTCTTTCCAAGACACAGGGAACACATAATCTCAAGCATTCAAAAATCAGTCAGAAGCACAATCATGTGGTCACATCACTCACACACTTCCATCCACACATATGAAATAGACTTTTTAAGAGAAGGATGGACAGAACTTTTCCTGGGAAACATTCACGCTTCATGCACTGGAGCGCAAAGAAGGTACCGTAGAGTTTAGCAGCACATCCGGGCGGGAAAGAGGGAACCCCCAGGCGGCAGCATGGCAGTGGTGCCGGTGGCAGCCGCAGGAGGGAGAGAGCTCACACAGACAGAACAAACAGAAGAACAAGACATTTTGAAGGAAAGCATGAGATGCCAGCAGGCACAGAATTGGGGAGCAGGAAATGGGGGAGGCATTCAGTAAGCTAGAGCCCAAGACATGGATCTCCTAGGCTGCTGGGAGAGGACAGCAAGCCGGACACGGATTGCTGGTAGAAGCTGAAAATGTCCCATGAAATACTGGGATATGGGGTGCTGGTAAGCAGCCATTTGGATTGATATCTAAGGGGTATGGGACCAAGGTGGATAAGTTTAGGCGCATTTTCCATGAGTGAGGTAGAGAAATAAGATCCAAGGGCTGAACTCTAGCATCCCAAAAATTCAGCAAGGACCAATGAGGTTGCACAGGCTGGCCAGTGGGTCATCACCTAAAGGTTCACGAGCTGTGGAGTGCTGAGTAGGCACAAGCTGTCCCCTACGTCATCACGCAGCAACAGGGGTCAGGAGGCTCTGAGCCAGAGTGCGACACAGTCACCTGGTATCAGGACTTTGAGAAAAGTCAGAAGACAAGGACTGTGCTTGAGAAACAAAGCCCCACTCATGGGAAATGGATAGAGGTGGAGAAGGGGGAAGGGCTTACCAATTATGCTAGTGTAGAAAAGTGACGGTGTTGGAGGGTTCCAGTGTCCCAGCATTGTCTCAGAAATGCCAGGAGAGTCTGCCCAGTTTTCATGGCACTAGTTTTGTAAAACAGCAGGAGAGAGACCTTACTGGGTTAGAGCCAATGTGCCCCACAACGGGTAAGAGACAGAGACAAGCCATGTAGACCACACTCACATGGAGAGTTTTATTAGTGGTGAAGGGGGAAGGGGGAGAAGGAGAGGGGAAGGGAGCGCAGAGCTGCCTCATGGGAAGAGAGAGAGAGAGGGAGGGAGAGAGAGGGAGGGAGGGAGGGAGGGAGATGGTGGGGATCTGAGGAGAGAAGAAGAGAAGAGAAGGTGGGTGGGGCCCCACTTTTTATGAGGGGACTTTGTTCATGTGCAGAAAAACCAAAAAGCAATGAGTCCATAATGTTGTCAGGACCCTGAGCAGGCCAAGGTATTGCCTGCATATTGGCCAGGTCCCCAAGGTGGCAGGTTTGAATGCTAACTGAGGTCATGCAAAGCTCAGAGGACAGATAGCTCACGTGGGTCTCATCATAGTTGCTATTATTATTTTCTTGACAGTGTCAATCTGGACAGACAATGGCACAAAAGATTTTCTTTGATCTCAGTGTTTGGGGTAAATTTGAGCCAAATCAGTTCAAAATGGATCAATAAGGTGACTGTTTCACCAAGAGACCACCCACTCACTCACAAGCAAGGAGCCACAGCCTGTGTGGAGGTGAATTGGGGACATGTTTGTGTTTGAGCACAGGACTGGTGGAGCTGATACCAGCAGGGACTCGTGGGAAAAATGCTCACTTCTCATTTCTGGAAGAGCATAACTATGAGGCCAGAGAAGGTCTCTTACCCTTGGTGCTACCTGGCTATTTCCTGTGAGATCATGAAGGATTAGCTGGGCATGAATGCTGCCTTTATTTCCACTGTTTTCCCTGGAAACAGGGAACTGGATTTTCATGAAGGTAATATCAGACTAAGGAGCAGGAGAGCAGATGTTCTTGGAGGGAAAGGAGTTAGATATACTTTGTTATTTGTACTCTAATGTATGCTGCAAAGTGGAACTACATCTGTTTCTAAACACGCCCTCAAATCATAAAGCAATTGAAGATCAGAGCAATGAAAATAGCAACCAGGGATGAGGTAGAAACATAGACCTCAGAATCTTACAGGGCTTCAACAAGGCCAAAGATGGCTGCACCCCTGAGCATCTCCTGCTGCTGCTGTGGTGTGGTTTGAGTATGAAATGGCCCCCACAGGTTCATGTATTCAAAGTTTGGTCCTCAGCTGGTGGAGCTATTTGGGGAGGTGGTAGAGACTTGAGAAGTGGGCTTCAGTTGGAGGACTCTGGGGGTGTGCCTTTAAAGGATGTACCTGGCCACTAGCCCCTTCATCCCTCTGCTTCCTGTGGGACGTGAGGGTGAAGAAGCTCCTCTGCTGCTCATCTCCACTGCCAGAATGTGCTGCCCAAGATCATGGAGCAAATGAACAGAGGTCCAAACCTTTAGAAACTGTGACTTGGAATAGATCCTTCCATAGGTATTTTTT
>LZPO01067226.1:26523-36794 GCA_001675575.1 Neotoma lepida
ACACACACACACACACACACATACACACACACACACACACACACACACACACACACACACACACACTCTTTGTTGTATTCACTTACCTATAAGAAATACATTATTTGACGGCTGGTCAGATGCTACTCAGCATTAGGAGCCCACATTGCTCTTTCAGAGGACCTAAGTTCAGTTCACAGCCTTCCAATCCAGCAGCTCACAGTCGCTTGTGACCTGCAGCTCCAGGGAATCCTTCATCCTCTTCCGGTTTCTGTGGGCAACTGCACTCACATTCATAAACCCCCATGTAAACACACATTCATATGCATAATTAAAAATAAAAATAAATATATTTTTAAAAAAATAAGCCTATTGTTTGAATAACCTTACATGTATCTTTAGAGCATAGGTTCTCAACCTTCCTAATGCTGTGACCCTTTAATACAGTTCCTCATGTTGTGGTGACCCCTAACCATAAAATTTTTTTTTGTTGCTACTTCATAATTGTAATTTTGCTACTGCTATGAGTCATAATGTGAGTAAATTTTGTAAATAGAGGTTTGGCAAAGGGGTCAGGACTTAGAGGCTGAGAACCACTACTTAGAGCTTTTAGAATATCAATATGAGTCAGTTTGTACGTGGCATCATACAGACTTAGAACCGTCAGGGAACTCAGTGATGATATTTTTGGTGGGCAGAGTGGCATGCTTGATGTATGGTCCAGATACCCATAAAATTCTATAAAGTTGACCTCTAGTGTCTCCTATGATGGTGTGGCATATACATACTTATGATAATGGAGGCTTTTAAGGGGTGAGTTTCACAAAAACATGCTTAGCATCCCTCTAGACTGAGTTTAACAAACAGAAAAATAAACCCAAATGCTGTTTCCATTTGGAGAAATCCACAGTGCTTCTTTTTTCTTTCTGAGCTTTCATTTAGGAGCCAGCAAAGGAAACCATTGAATCTTTAGAAAGTCAGTAGAGGTCTCTGAAGCCTCAATACACATGGAGAAAATACTTTGCATGTCATTCATGGAAGGCATCTCTCCATCTGAAATCAATGTATGCGGCTCTAGAGAAGCCAGAATCATGTGTACCAAAATAATAACAACCCTTGCATGGGAGTCTGAGAAGCTGGAAGAAGGACCCACACTGAGACTATGGAGTGAATGATGTCACTCATGACTGTGAACAATGTCCGTCTGTGTCAAGAACCTTCTGCAGCACAGAATGAAGAACTGGTCAGGCTGTGTTGTTCCGGGATAGGGGACCACATACTTTGTTAATGTCCCTGTGTGAAACAAACAGTCCAGCCTGAGGACAGCTGGGGAGGCAGCCTTCCTCTGAAGTAGAGTAATAAGTGTCAATCTCAGCGAGTGCCAACTCGATCAGAGAGAAAATGGGTATGCCCTTTCTGAATCACATGCAACCCATTTTCTCTGTTTCTCCCCAGCTCCCATCTCTCCCTCCTGTTTTTTTCACTTAGCTGCAGTGTAAAATCTGTGATGGCCAAAGCACTTAAAGGAGATTCTGAATTGACATGTATGTGCTGATAACTTCACTTATGTCCCAGTAATCAAATTGTAAGTTTGTACAATAAATAAATCAAATTGCTATTTCCCTAATAATCTGCAAGTTTCCAAAGGAAACTGACCAGAAAAATATTATACATACATATGATCTATGCTGGCAATTTCTGCATTCTTTGACCTGCTGGAGAGTGGGTGTCTCTATGGTCATTGGGCATCTTCCGTGTGGACCTGTGCAAATACTCCTTTCTACAAAGATATTGGTGGTGTTGAATCAAATCTCATCCTAATGATCTCATCCTCACCAGTCATGTTACATAGAGTCTGTCTCAGTAAATTCATGTTTGAGGTCATGGTAATGAATGCAACATCACCTCTAACATAAAGTGTTGTGGAAGGTTTGGGGGAATAGTGCTCTCATCAATGATGCTGAGGGGAACCTGGTAACAAGTCAGAGATTTAAAATATGCATACTTTTGTAATATGTAACCTGAGAAACTAAGAATTTAGGGAAGAGTGCATCATCACAACAATTTATGACAAGTGTAAAATGTCTTGTCTTCTTTAAAAGTGTCACTGAGAAATGTCACTGTCCAATAAAGGAACAACCCTTTACTTTGGGTCTTGTCTTAGTTAAGGTTTACTATTGCTGTGAAATGACACAATGACCATGGCAACTCTTATAAAGGAAAACATTTAATTGAGGTGGCAGCTTACCTTTTCAGAGGTTTAGTCCACTATCATCATGGCAGGGAGCATGGCAGCCAGGAGGATGGCAGCGGGCAGGCAGATATGGTGCTGGAGAATTCTACGTCTTAATCCAAAGGCGACAGGAAGTGAACTGTCTCATTGGGCATGGCTTGAGCATAGGAGACCTCAAAGCCTGCCTTCACCGTGACACACTTCCCCCAACAAGGCCACACTTCCTAATAGTGTCATTCCCTTTGGGGGCACTGTTCAAACCACCACAGGTCCTAAGTGTCTATCATATGTATATAAGTTAGAGGTTTAGTCTCCTGTGTGGTGCTCCCTGAAGGATTTGGGGTAATCAAGGGAATCTTCTTAAAGGGATAGCGGTATACCTTCTCTTCTGTTTGATCCTGGCCATGAGTAAAGCATGTTTGCTTGGTTACACACCACCTCCATGGGTCATCACTACCCATCAGGAGCATTCAAACAATGGCTGACCTGAAAGTGGACTGTGAGGCTCAGACATTCTCTCTTCATATACTGATGTCAAGCTTTTATTGCAATAACAGAAAGCAGACTAATATAAACTATTACTAGCCTTTTAAAAATGTAAATGTGAAGTTATTTAAAATATATATGCTTTCTATGTTCCTAAATAAAAAGATTATATTTCTATAAAATTATAACATGTGCATTTGTCCATTATCAATCATCTATCTGTCTATCTAGCTATCTACATATCTTCAAAATAAGGGGGAATAGAATGTTTATGCCACATGCTAACAGTGGTAATTTCAAGATAACATAAATATGAGTTGCTTTCATATTAATATATTAATTTTTCTGTACATTCTACTTTGTATACAGTGAGCATTCTACTATGTCTATAAAATGAATAAAATAACTTTTAAAAACATTGTGCTTACTTTCTTAATTCATATATAATCAGTCAATTATTTTAAGCATCTCTAGATAATTCCAGTTGACTGTCTTCATGTTGAAGAGAAAACACATTAGGATATTCTGTTCCTCATCTCTTTCACAAAGAGATTTGTGACAATTTATAAACAAGTCGAACAAATATATAAAATTGGAGTATAATTAAGTAATATAAACATTAAATAAAGCACAAGAAGTTGATTTAAAACAACAAAGGGTCAAGTTTGATAAACTATTATTTTTTTAGTCCTCTGTGAATGATGATTTACCATGGGCTGTATGAAGAACTGGCTAGTCTCATCAGACAGAAAAGTCTCCATGTCAAAATGGACATCTATGTTGGGTTATCTTTTTCCTGTGCTGGTCACTGAACTAACTGTTAAACAAACAGGTTAAGCCATGTGTGAAGTAACTAAGCATGGCATCATACCTGCAACTAAAATGCAGACAGCAAATGCCTAACTACAGCATTAACACAGAAAACATTCTTCTCATTTCCATGCGTTTCAAACTTGCTGCCAAATTTGGCTGCATTGGTTTTCACTGACCCTTAAGCAGCTCCATGCAGATGTCAGCCCAAATGTGTTCAAACAGCTTTCCTCATAGTCACGAAGTGTTGAAAGGGCACAGAGTGTTTGATCAATCAGGACCTTGGCATGAGGAATTTGAAGGAAGCTTATTTAGAGCAGATCCAGCCCATGGTGCCAATTTTCAGTGCCTCTCAGGGAAAGATGCTAAAAACAGACACTCCAACAAAGGCTTCCTTCCTTGGCCCCTGACTTGGTTAAGCAAGACTCACTGAAAGAATTGCCAAATAGTGCTAAAGCTTCTACACTTCATCTTGAGTACAACTTGATGAATTAAACTTTTGTGGATAAAAGAGCTGAGAAACAAGATGTCTGATTATATTGTGCTTAGGTTCTCATGAGTGGAGCTGGGATTCTTCCAAAAGACAGACAAAATCCCCTCAGTGATTCCTATGAAACATGTGCTGGATTTTAGAGGGTTTTTCCTCTCTGATTGCTCTCAGCATTATTAAGTTTTCAGTCAAAATAACATGATTCTTATCAAGTCAGTGTTTTCTTAACAGCTGAAATTTGCTACCATTTTATATGTTTGTCTTAAGAAATAGAAAATCAGTAAATACCAACCGTCATTTCTCTGCCCACAGATGCTTGCCTTCTGATGTTTTTGTTTAATTTATGTTTCTAGTTATAATATATGCAATACCATTTTTACACATTAAGATCAAATTTGAACTACTTCTTGGTACCCAGAATGTCTCCCTTTGAATCAGCCTCTAAATGTTCAGAACATACCACGAAAAATTCTTTGACAAAAAAAAAATCTATATGGCATTTATTATTCATTCAGTCCCCATGTTCTATAAATATGTGAAGGGGGGGTGCTCTAGATGCTGTGAAGATACAATGATTAATAAAACCCAAGTTCTAACTTCAGTCTTTTCAGAGTCAAGTAAGAGATCGCTGGGAAGAGAAAACAGACACAGATAAGTTTCCTGGGCAAGAGAGATCCAGGCCATATTCACAAAGGATCAAAGGATCACAGAGCCCTATGATAAGGTGGACCAGAAGCTATGATGAAACACCATGTGATCTCACCTCACGGAATGAATGGTGATTAAGTTCAAACCACTTAACTGCCTGGAACTTTGCCCTGTCATATTGTAAGCTCCCACTATGTTCCTCCTCCTGTCATTCTGGCTGGAGATACTGTAAGCATAGGATAACACGAAGAAATTTGACTCTGGTGTCATCTGTTTGAACTGTCTCCTCACTTGACTTAAGCCCAGTGGATCCAATTTTTGTTATAGCCTTGAGACTAAGCCACTCAGTCCACAAGGCCTAGGAATCAAGCTCTCTTCTACCCATCAACCCCACGTAGCATTTTATCTCCAGGTCCCAGTTTTCTGTGATGGTCTAAGGAGCAACAACTGTGGTGACGACACTATTTAATTACTTCCACAAAATTGGCCTTTGGTCTCCCATTCTGGTTTAACAATGGCATTCCCTTACCCTTGGAATCCCTTACAATGTGCCTTTTAAACCAGTGACACTTACTTCCTTCTGTTATTGTCCCCTGTCTGCTAACGTTTGTTCAACTTATTTTAGTCTCTGTGGCCCTGGAACAAATGTGTAGTAATCACAGGCTGGTGTGATTTAAAAGCTGATGTGCGTGCTCTGATTAAGAGAGGTGGGAAACCCCAGGAGCCAAGTGCCTACAGGTTCTTTTCATCTTCATTAAAAGCAGCTTTGCACATGTAATTTCTTTTTCTTGCAATGTTATGTGGAGGTATTAAAATTAGATTCGACTAGGTTGGGGTAATTATAGGCACAACTACAGCTTCACGAGAGCCTTGTTTTAGAAGCTCTTCTCGGCTGCAGATGACAAGTTAATACACCAGGACATGGTTCTCACTAGTATAACTCTGCAGATTGGTAAAACTCAACTCAGGCATGGAGAAATGGCAAACTCTTCTTTAACATGGGGGACTAAGGGCACTGGCACAAACACTTGAAGAAACGTCTCTAGGTGTGAGTCCTATTTCCTTCCACCTTCCCGAAGGCTTTGATGAACCTGAGGACATGCTGACTTATGATCCAATATAAACTGAACTGCAACTACCCATATAGCATGATGCATGGTGCTGTACTGGGAACTCTCCTAATCTTATTTCCTGGAAAGAAATGATAAAAATCTGGCTGTGAGAATTAGAGGAGTTCTCTCCTGCACTCTCAAAGCCACATGCCTGCATTCCTTTAGCTGGTGGTTTCTCTGAGCTATCAAAATACACTGGGTTTCTATGGGACAGACATGATGGGTGTTTAGTGAAGATCCTGGAAATTACACACTATATAAGTCTTAGTGACATCTATTGATCCACCCCCTGTTCACACAAGTGTGCATACATCTATGCGTGTGTACCACAGTGTTTTGGGCTAATACACATTCATTTTTACTGGAGCGTATTAGCATGGCAGTGAGTAGCTTGGAGGGAGCAAACCGAAGACTCATAGCCGCATAGTATAAATCTTTGTGTTGTAACAACTTCACACTAGAGGAAAGCAGCTGTCCTCGGGTCCTAGCTTCTATTTTACAGAAGATATCCAGAGAGAAGTGACTGGTCTCAAGAGGTGTGATGTCAGTGTGTGAGCTGGGGAGGAATTTCAATTTTATCATCTCTGGTCCAATGTTTTGTTTATTCTGTTACACTGATTTAATACCAAGGACAATCACTCAACATAGACTCCTTTAAAAATGACATCTTTCTCTTTTGAACAGCTCTAGTTTGTTATAGTAGGGATGTTTTCCTACAATGATGGATTTGAAATTTTGTTTTAAAGCGGGCTAGATAGACAGGGAAGGCCAGGCTGGCTACAGGAAAAGCAGAGGTCTGTTCCTGTTGGCACAGTCCACCCAGTCAATAAGCACCATGAAGAGAGAAGGCCAGAACCCTTGATGCAGGTCAGGAAGAATGTGAGGTGAAGCTGCCCTTGATTGCCATTTCTTTAAAGATTTGTGTTACTTTCAATGATATGTCTTGCTGTGGGGGAGATACACACATATGAGTTCAATACCCCCGGAATCCTGAGGAGGATATCAAATTTCCTGGAGCTGGTATTACAAGTAGTTGTTAGCCACCCAATATGGGTTCTGGGAATCAAACTTGAGTCAGCGGCAAGAAGCAGCAAGCACTCTTAACCACTTAGCCATCTCTCCAGCCCCAAATCTGTCTTTCTTAATGCGACTGGCTTCTTCATATTCATCTTAATAGAAATTAATGCTAATGAACAAACTCAAAAGCAAACAGAGGCTGGGAAATGTTCGTCAGCACTATTCTGAGATGATGTATGTGGGAAACACCCCAATTATCACACCTTTCAAAAAATAGCTGAAGAATTATCTATCCTTAAAGACAATTCAAGAAACTCAACAAAATCCAATATATTAAATAAGACAATCCCCAGTGAACTCCACCATCAAGAAAGTACACAGCTTATATAAAAGCATAAATGGCTTCGTTCTGCTGCACGTGAACTGATGTCTAGACTGGACACTGTTTACACATCACGTGTCTTCTCCCAATTTGGAAGGATGCAGTATGGTGGAGGCCCAAATGAGACAGCAACACTATCTGAAAAACTTGGCCAGAATAGACTTGGGCCTGGAACATTAAAATAGCAGGAAGTGGCTTTCAATAAAGTTCTGAATCATAGCAACACATTTTCTTCTCATATCTTATCAAATCCCAGGCACCTGCCCCTAAAATTGGCAGCAGAAAAATGTTCTGTGCTGCCAATTACAGGTTTTTCGTCATAATGCCAACTTGCTTTGTCTCCACACCCTGACAAACTATAGCTATTGGCAGGAAAGTGAATATTTGAAAATGATTACAGTATATAGGGATTTTTGTTTCATAATGTTTAATTAAGTAATTGAAATAGTATTTTAGCAACATGGAGAGACTGGCTCCATATTTTATAATACAGCATGCACTATAATTGAAGCCCTTTGGTGAGCAATTTTCTAGAGAAAGAAGTAGAATGGGGTCTTCATTGAACATTTCCCACAACAGGAACCATTTAGCAAAATATTAATAATTCTGCATGAGCAATTCCGTAGCTGTAACCAGAGCTCTCCAGTTGCCTGCTGTCCTGGATGAAGGGACTGGGAACAAAGACGTAAGGCGGCTACATCAGGAATGCAAAGAGAAAACCTGAGCTTCAGAAAGAAAGAGTTAACTTTTAGTTAGATCAAAATATCCTTCAGAAAGACAATTCTCTTCCAACCCAGACTTTCTTTGGAGGGAGAAAACACCCTGGATGTCTGAATATTTCTAGAATCGAGGCTTCTTGCCTTCTGTAGCAGCTGGGTTGTTTGGCTTGTTGTACAGGGTGAGGGACTAGTGCCTACGAGAGGTGTGAAAACCAAATCCAATATTCTGCTTGCAAAGAATTGTGAAGGGATTGAAGGATGTGAGGAAGCAGAGTGGGGGTGGGAAATACAAGAAGCCCAAAGAGGAGTGGACTGATTGTTACACAAGGGAAGATCTAAAGCAGGGGCCATTTGAGAGTGGATTGTTGGTGTAAATTTATTATATACGTAGTTATAGGCTTCACAGACACACTTTTATACATGTGTGTCATGTTCTTTGAGCGGATGCACCCACCACAACTTCCGCTTTCACTTCCCTCCCCATGTGCTGTTGGTTGTTTTTCACTCTTTTGGGGAGGCCTGCCACTGAGCTCCCAGATAAAACACACACGGAGGCTTATTTTTGCTTACAAATACCTGGCCTTAGCTTGGCTTGTTTCTAGCCATCTCTTCTTAACTTATTTCATCTATCTTTTGCCTTTGGGCTTTTAGCTTTCTCTATTTCTATGTACCTTTCTTTCCTTCTTATTCTGTGTCTGTCTCTCTGTGTGACTGGGTGGCTGGCTCCTTCTTTTCTTGCTCCTTGATCTCTTGCTCTTTCTTCTTTCCTCCCAGATTTCTTCCTATATATATTCTTTCTGCCTCCCAGCCCCGTCTATCCTTTCTCCTGCCTTGCTATTGGCTGTTCAGTTCTTTATTAGACCATCAGATGTCTAGAAATGCCTCAATGCATCTATAACTTTCCTGCCTTGATGGACTGGACCCCAGACTGCAGCCAAAAGAAACCCTTGATTCTTTAAGTTGCTTTTGTCGGGGATTGTGTCACAGCCTTGCATCACTAAGCACTCTTGCCAGCATTTGTTATCTATATTTTAATGATTACATCGGAGTGGCGTGAAATGGAATGTCAATATAGTTTTAGTTTGCATTTCCTTGATGGTTAAGAATGTTAAACATTTTTTTTTCACATGTTGATTGGGTATGTGAACTTCAAGCTTTGAGGACATTGGCCTATTTTGTAAATATTTGTATTCATTCTCTTACAATGTTTTATGTTTCTAGTGTATTTTGATCATATTCATTCCAACTCCCAGTCTTACCCCCTTTCTTACCCCCTCACTTTCTAGAATTTTCCTTCTTTCCATCACCTTCCACTCCTGTTTTCATAACCTTCTGAGCTGTATTGATTGAGTGGGTTGGACTTTTTGGTGTTTACTTTGTTAAGTGTTTTATATATTCTTTCTATTACCCCTCTGGCAGATGAGCAGCTAGCAAGGCTTTTCTCCCATTCTGAAGGCTACCTCTTCTTTTTTCTTTTTCTTTTTTCTTTTATATAGCAACCACAGTTCCCCCTCATTCCCTTCTGCCCACTTTTCCCACTTCTCCCCTACTATACCCCTCATTAACTCCTCAGAGAGGGTAAGGCCTCCCACGGTGAGTCAAAAAAACCCTGGCATATCAAGTTGAGGCAGGACCAAGACCCTCCCCACTGCATCAAGGCTGAACAAGGTGTCCCTCCACAGGGAATGGGCTCCAAATAGGCAGTTCATACACCTGGGATAAGTACTGGTCCCATTGCCAGGGGGTCTGACAAACAGACCAAGCCACACAACTGTCACTCACATTCAGGGAGCCTTGTTGTATCCCATGCAGGCTCCCCAGCTGTCAGTCCAGAGTCTGTGAGCTCCCTTGAGCTCTGGTCATCTGTCTCTGTGGGTTTCCCCATCATAATCTTGACCCTTCTTGCTCATATAATCACTCCTCCCTGTCTTTGACTAGACCAGCCCAGTGCTTGGCTGTGGATCTTTGTATCTGTTTCCATCAGTTACAGGATGAAGGTTCTGTGATGACAATTAGGGTAGTCACCAATCTGATTACAGGAGAAGGCCAGTTCATGCACCATCTTCACTATTGCTAGGAGTCTTAGCTGGAATCATCCTTGTGGATTCCTGGGAATTTCCTTAGCACCAAGTTTTTCCCTAACCCCATTAAAGCTCCCTTTATCAAGATATCTCTTTCATTGCTCATCCTCTTCAACCCTCCCCCAACTTGGCCATCCTGTTTCCTCATGTTCTCAAGCCCCATCCCCTCCCCTATCCACCCAAATTATCCAGGGTATTTTATCTATTTCCTCTTATGGCTATCTCTTGACACATCTATTTCATTTTCTGTGCAGAAGCTTTTTAATTTTACACAGTTTCATGCAGTTCCATTTGGAATTTGTGGTTTGATTTCC
>LZPO01067227.1:18034-30589 GCA_001675575.1 Neotoma lepida
GGTCATTTCCTGTGACCAGGAAAGACTTCCACTGGAGAGACTAGGACACCAACTCAGATACAGAACCTTTGACCTACAGTCTGTCCTGCCTATGGGATGTGTGGGAGTGGCCAACCAATGCCTGGTCCAGCCTGAAACCCAGGCCATGCGAGTGAGCCAACCCCTGACACTGCATGGAGTGCCAGGACCCAGAGACTGGATGGCCCAGAGGTCTAGAACAGAACCAAACGAACTGAACATGACTGGAGAAAAACAGATGTCAACACAGTGATGCCTAGTGATATCCTGCTATACTCATAGACTGCTGTTGACAGTCGTCAGAGAGGCTTCATCCAGCAAGTAGTGTAAACAGATGCAGAGACCCACAGTCAAACATTAGGTTGTGCTCTGGGAATCCTGTTGAAGAGAGGGAGGAAGGATTGTAGGAGCCAGAGGGTTCGAAGATATCACAAGAAAACCCAAAGAATCAACCAACCTGGGCTCATAGGAACTCACATCATCTGACCCCAAAACCAGGGAGCCTGCATGGGATTGACCTAGGCCCTCTGCATATATGTGACATTTGTGTAGTTTAGTCTTCTTGTGGGACTCCTAATAGTGAGAGCAGAGACTGTCTCTGACTCTTTTACTGGCTTTTGGGACACCATTCCTCATACTGGGTTGCCTTGCCCAGTCTTAATATAAGGCGAGGTGCTTAGTCTTACTACAACTTGATACGCTATGTTTTGCTGAGATCCATGGGAGGTTTTCCATTTTGTGAATAGAAACAGAGGAAGAGTGGATGTGTGGGGAGGCAGAGGGGAGGTGGAGGGTACTGGAAGGAGAGAAGAGAGCAGAAACTATGGTCAGGGTGTAAAATAAATAAATTAATTAATTAAAATCTTCCTACTAAAACCCATTCTGTAGCCATCCTTGTGCCAGCAGTTCTAGATAAATAAGCCAGCTGCAGGAAAAATTTCTCAGTGTTTGAGGAGTTTCCAAACACCACTGAGGAAACAACTGTTCAATCCATTTGCAGTTTGCCTTTCTGCTAACTAGTGAAAATCCATTCTGGAGTCTGTGGCCTATGGCTATCAAATGAAGGCAACCATTCATCATATTCTCTTCTTTCATGTGGAAATTTCTAACTGGCAAGAACCACAATCTCANTGCAGTCACAATTATTGATCGTTACATTTTCTAATTGATTACTGGTTGCTTCGATGGTTCTACAGAACATGGGTCTTTATTAAAAGAAACAAATTTACCCTCTGCCACGTACAACCACAAATCAAGTGGAAGCACTGAAGGTGAGCATCACCCTGAAGTCATATGTGAGCTCTGCATGAATTATGATACTTGTCTTCTATTTCTGCATAGTGAGTTAATATGCATAGAGTGAGACAAATTTATTATCATGCAGCTGTATGGCTCAGGCATAGGTTTTCTCTGTCTGAAATCAAAGTATTGGTGAGATCTCTTCTCCTGTGTGAGTCTTGGAGTTCTCTTCAAAAGCTGCTTCTGTTGGTAGACCTCACCTCTTCAGTTCAGGGAGGATTCTTGCTCCCCCCTACCATGTGGCCCTCTCCATACTATGGGAGTTTGTTTCTTTATGGCTTCAAGGAAAGTATGTCTCCTCCTTTGCATTTCTCAGATTCTTCCNCTTCTTATCTCCAGGTCTTGCACAGGCCTCATTGACTAGGCAAACATACCCAGAAATTTACCCTTTTGATGAACTCAAAATGCCTTACCAGGAACCTTAATTATATTTCTAAAATCCTGTCATCCAGTGCCAATAATGTAACTTAATTAAGGGAGTAAAATCCTACCATTAAAAATATTCTTCCTATAACAAGGGATGCACATAAGAAGTTGGGAATCCTAGACTATGCTTCCTAATACTTTCTTCACTATCTTAAGTTATGAATAACCAGCAGTCTGATATTAACACATGTCTCTATTGTCACCAATGTTTCATTCTTTAAGTGATACAAATAAAGGTGTTCTGAGGTGGCCACAGTATTCCACACTGCCAAAATGGTGGGGATGTATAATATGAGATGGGGTTGGTCGTGTCCATTAACTATCTTTGGGGTGACTCATTAATAACCAATATCGAGATTTAAAGGGAGTACTGACCAGGGTCTGAGCAGGAAAGACCTTTGAAACAGGTGGTTTTACTTACTGAAGAATGTGTTGGTGTAGAAGAAGAAACTCTTTGCATTTAGTAATAGTATTTTTATCTCTAACTTACAAGACTTCAAATATAATTATGAGTAATCAGTTATTGAAAGAATTGATTTCCCTACTAGGGTGTTCTTAATTTCTGTTACTGTGATAAACATCATGATAAATCACTTGATGGGGAAAGGGCTTATTATGTCTTACACCTCCAGGGACATAATCTTTCATTGAGGGAACCCAGGGCAAGAACTCAAGGCAGGAGCNAGAAGCAGAAACATAGATGAATGCTGCTGACTAGCTTGCTTCCTTAGGCTTGTTCAGATACCTTTCTTATACAACCAAGGCCCTCTTGCCTAGGGATGATGTCACCTACAGTGAGCCAGGTCCTCCTACATCAATTAACAATTAAAACAATGCCTCACCAACATGCCCAGGTTGACTTTCATGAAGTTAAGTAGTAGAACTTACTTATTTCCAAATGGGACTCTGTATGATGAGCCTCAGACCATTTGTTATGGCATCTTACATAAATGATAAATGCTATTGTTAATGTTGATGTGGGATAAATTGATATTTGGGTTTATTATTGTGCTATACTGGATTGTAAATATGAAGATGTAAGTAGGTAACTGTTGAGTTTCTTTTGTGTTGCTGTGATAAAAATAAATACCATGGCAAAAGCAACTCAAGTGTTTATCTCACAGTTTAAGGTACAGTCCATCATGGTGAGAAAATTAAAGCAACAGAAACTCAAAGCAGCTAGTTGTATTAATAAACGCAAAGCCAGCAGCATTCAGCTTGCTTTCTTCACTTTACACAGTACAGACTTCACTACCTAGGGAATGGCATTACCCTCAGAAGCCCTTCTCCCAGGTGATTCTATACTGTGTCAAGTTGATAATTAGTACTAACCATAGTAGTAACTGTGCCAGTTAACACATTATAGTTGTCACATTAAGAAATGAAAACAAAGCACTTCCTCTTGGATTAATCTGACAAAAAGTAGGCCCAAATTTGAATTCTCNNCTTCTCTCCCTCCGCCTTCTGTCCATCTGTAGTATGGTTACTGGCCTGTTTGTAATCTGCGTGTCATGTATCTGATCAATTTGTCTCTGTTATCTGAGTTGTGCCTATGTGTCTGTTGAGCCTCTGAATCCATGGCTGTCCCTAACAAAGGGCTTTTCTCCGTAGTTATTGAACAGCACAGAAAAATGGCATGAGAAAAGAATGTGGGATACTTCTCCTTCACAGAGTTTTACAAGAGAATAAATTTTACTGACCTCCTACTGACTCAGAATAGCAAACAACACAGCAAACAGACATTATCAACCTATATCCATGTTGCCTGCAACATTTATGGCACATATTTGCTGTGTTAGGTTGCTCCCAACCTGTTGACTGATTCTGCAAATGATTACCAGAACCCACACAGACACACAGACATTACTCTTGGTCAGGGCTTGGGAGTGTATATAATTTATGACTACAGTAATGCATTAGCTTAGGTTGTAAAGGTGATTGCGTAAGAAATCCAAAGCATAATAAGGTTGGTTACATTGTTCTCTTAAAGGCGGCTTAAATAGGCTGAGTGCACTGTAGGACAACAGGTTAAATGTGTAGTCTTAAAAGATCTCAAGTGGTTTTATTAACTTTGCTGTGAGCTCTTCCAAAAGTTCAGTCTTTTGTAGGTCAAAAGGTATTTTCAGAAAAATGTATCACTACAAGTGATAAAGGTTCCCAAAGTGGCTTACTCATGCCACATGGGTAGCATGTAGCTGCTAGAAGCTCACTCCAGACACATCAAAGTGTCAGTCCTGNTATTTTAAAAGAAGGAAGCCATACTTCATAAAACAGTGGCATTCTAGACAGATGTGAGATAATCATTTTCAAATTACACACTTAGTTCACTCAAATTATTTGAGAAATCATTTGTACATGGATGACCAGTTAGAATCCCACACACCTCCACTATGTCATGACACTTGCTCTTTCTTGACTGGAAGCCGCATAAGTTGGTTTCAGAGGTTAATACTCAAACTCAGAATAGAAATTACTTATTTTTAGGTATCTACGAAATATAAGAGCAATGAAATTTTGCACTTGGTGATATAATGAAGACTATGAATCTAATTTTAATATGTGACTAGTAACTTTATCCTGACTATTTTTAGAGAAGTCTTAGGCCCACAGAAAAACCCAGTAGAAGGAAGGCACTGAGCTATCTGCTATTGCTTCCTATGTTTCTATAGTTACCAACACCCCCCCAGTAGAGGGTATATTTGTCACAATCACTGACCCTACACTGAGACATTATTATCACTCAAAGTCCATAGTTTATTTCAGGGTCCACTCATGGTGTTGGACACTCACACATTTTGTGTGATTGTGGTGATATTGTGTCCCCCAATATGTTATGCACCCTAATAAACTTATTTGGGGTCAGAGAACAGAACAGCCACTAGATAGACATAGAGGCCAGAAAATGGTGGCACACACACCTTTAGTTCTATCACTTGGGAGGCAGAGGTCCATCCAGATCTCTGTGAGTTCAAGGCCACACTGGAAACAGCCAGGCATGGTGACACACACTTTAATTCCAGGAAGTGATGGCAGGAAGCAGAAAAGTATATAAGGCATGAGGACCAGGAACTAGAAGCTTTTTTAAGCTTTTAGGCTTTTAGCAGCAGTTCAGCTGAGATGCATTCAGATGAGGACTCAGGCTTCCAGGCTGAGGAAACAAGATCAGCTGAGGAGTTGGCCAGGTGAGGTTGGCTGTGGCTTGTTCTGACTCTCTTGATCTTTCAGAATTTACCCCAATATCTGGCTCTGGGATTTTTTATTAATAAGACCTTTTAAGATTCGTGTTACAGGTGATATCTTGCCTTCTGCCTAACTGGACTCCACACAGAATTAACTCACTTTGCTAACAATCCTTTCTGTTCNGCTTGCTCATGATTGGTATTTACCTGTCTCCATTGTTCTCCTTTTTCAGACTATCATTTAGCT
This sequence comes from Neotoma lepida, assembly GCA_001675575.1. NCBI lineage: Eukaryota > Metazoa > Chordata > Mammalia > Rodentia > Cricetidae > Neotoma > Neotoma lepida. The sequence continues at coordinate 23,204 of LZPO01067227.1, forward strand.
GGAGTCACTTCGTATACTTTCTTAAGGCTGGATTCTCCTACTTAGTAATAATGATAGTTAGTGTTGTCAACTTTATAGACTTTGGTGTTTCCTGGAGTCAGTCCTCCAGGGACACGTATGAGGAGTTATTTAGCTGTTGGGCATGCTTGTAAAGGATTCTGATGGTTCGTGGGAGACCCACACTAAAAATTGGTGGCACCATTTTCTGGGCTTGGGTTCTGGACTGTAGAAGAAGATGAAAGTGGGGTGGGTACAACCACTCATCACTCTCCGCTTCCTGATTGTGGGTGTGATGTAAGCAGCTTCTTCAAGCTCTGTATGTCTTGATGTCTCTGCCACGGTGTATTGTACTGTTGCACTGTGAGTCAAAATAAACCCTTTCTGCTTTAAGTTGATTTTGTCACAATAACAGGGAAAGAAACTGAGATAGTGATGTTCATTTTTATTTCTACTATAGCTTTTCATGTCTTGATAGCCTATTTCTTATAGTTATAAACAATATTCTAGTNTCTAAATGTGCAAGGTTTATATACCCCAGTGCATCTTGGCTCCTTCTATGTTTTGTCTCTTAGGAATAAAGCTTTCATACATCACTTAAAGCAGATTTTGCATGAAAAGGTGTTTTCATTAAATATTTAGAGGTGTGATTGCCGGCATGTGGTAAGATTATCTTTAAGTTGGTAGCCAATCACCAAACTGCCTTCTAAAGTGGCCATATCATTATATGTCTGCATTGGTAATGGAGAAAATTTTGTTGGTCCACACCTTTGCTAGCATGTAGGGATGTAAGGTGTAGTGTGGTGCCTAGCAGCTCTAATTTGTGTTTCCTGATAGTTTATGACGTAGAAAATCTTTTCTGGTGCTTGTTTGCCATATTTCTATCTTCTGTTGTATTACCAGATAAAGCACATTTTAAAAAATCAGTTTGCTGATTGTTGAATTTTGNTAATTCTTTACATATTTTAAGTGACAATACTTTATTGGAAATGCTTTCTGCAAATATTGTCTTCCATTTAGAGTCTTGACATCTTAGCTTCTTGAAAATGTCTTTCACGGAACAGGAATTTTACATCTAAATGAAGTCCATCTTATTAATTCTTCTTTTCATGGCTTATGCCTTTGGTGTGGTATAGAAAAAGATGTTACTAAACCTGAGGTCATCTAGTTCTTCTNCATCATTATCCTCTAGGAGTTTTATGTCTTTGAATTTTAAATTTATATTTTTCTTCCACTNTGAGGAAAGTTTTGTGACATGTACAATGGATGTGGTGAGACTGATGATTTTACACTTCTAGTTGTTGTAGTACCATTTATTGTAAAACTTTCTTTGCTCCAATGTATTGCCCTTGCACCTTAATCAAAGATCAATCGAACTATGCATTGATTTTAGGCTGTCAATTCTGTCAACCATTGATTGGTTTGTCTGTTCTATCATAAGTGCCATATTGTCACTATTACTGAACATTTATATTGAATTAGAAGCTGAGTAGTATAGACCTTACAACTTTGTTCTTCATTAATAACGTATCATTTATTTTGCATCATATACCTTATATATTAACTTTATCGTCAATTGTCAATAATCACATAATAGTGGCTGATATTTTAATTGGGAATATATCAAATTTGTAGAATTAGTTTGAAAGAACTGGGCCTTTTGACAGCATTGAGTTTCAAAGACCATTAACACAGAATATCCTNTGAATTCTTTGATTTTTTTGATATTTTTTAACATNGTTTTATTGTTTACTTCATATGTATTTGTACCTATGAATTTCTGAGGTGTGCTAATGTAAGTGGTATTACATTTGAATTTTAGTTTCCAAATGTTCATTGCTAGTGTTAGAAAGCAGTTGGCTTTATCTACTTGCTCAGTATCTCACACACTTACCATAATGACTTACTTTCAGAAGTTTTCCTGCATAAATAATCATGTTAGATATAAACAAAGACAGTTTTATCTCCCCATTTCCATTTGGTATACATTTTACCTATTTATCTTTTTAATTGCATGTAAATAGGATTTATAATATGATGTTGGGAGGGAATGGGGGAGNGAAAAAGGTCTAGAGAAGAAAATAAGTAGAAGAGCATTTCCATTGAGATCAGAGAGTAGACTTTGTTATTGGGATGTAAGGCTATATGCACACTGCTGTTTGAGAGATGGTGATATGTCTTATTTTATACTTTAATACATATTCTGGCACCATCAATTAAGTGAAGATTTAGCTACAGAATGAGAAAAGAAATCTTTGACAGATATATATATATATACATATATATATATATATGAGAGAGGATTGGTGTCTAGAATATAAAAAGAATATACAAAGCACCCCCTATACAAATAATACCAATAAAACAAACTAACCAAGTGTATGATATCTCCTCACCAATTGTTGGTTAAGGAAACCCTGAAGTCCCCCAAACAGNACAAGCTCTTGGCACTCCTCTTGTTTGCCCTCCAGAAACAGATGAAAAGACACTACTGCTGAGGAAGACACCATACACCTTGGTTGCAAGGAATAGAGAACTCAAACTGGAACTGACCTGAAAGCTCCCATTCTGCTGGCTGGATTTCAAACAAGTGAAAGGTGTTATTCAGGTTGCTAGGGGAGAAAGGTGTAAATGGTTTTACCCAGCTGTGCACCCTGAACTATAATACCAACCTGCTAGGCAGGACGAACTCTCTCCTGGAAGAGTGACAGAGCTGTTATGGGTACAACCAACTGCTCTTTGTTTGGGTATGAGGCTTGTTTTATAGGACAGAATTCATGCTTGCTCAGTAAACATATTCAAAAGTCCCTATCTGGGCAGGTTATATGCCCTAGTGGAGAAACTGACTACTGTTGATCAGCTAGGTTGAGATGGCATCAAACTGCCCTTTCTTTGCACATTTGTGNGTCTTCTCACTAACAAATGCTATTTCTAGCAGTAATAAGAGAAGCTTTCCATTGCAATTAAAGGTTGAGATTACAGACTTTTGGCTCTTAGGGCCTGAGAATAAGGGAACTTGAGTGCTCATCTCTGAACAGGCTGTTTCTAATCCCCTCTAAGATTCAGGTAACAGTTCAGAAGAGGAGGTGGAAAGACAAGAAGAGTTACTAAATGCCACTTCCTGGGCTTAATACAGCCAATGTAATCACAACCTCAATGTATCTGCACTTGCCTGCATTGGGCCTGTCAAGTCTAGCTTGAACTGTTTAGGGGATCCCCGGGCAGGCAGTGGGATCGGACCCATCCCTGGTGCATGAGCTGGCATTTTGGAGCCCAGTGCTTATGGTGGGACACTTTGCACAGCCTTGGTACAAGGAGGAGATCCTTGGACCTGCCTCAGCTGAATGTGCTGGGCTCTGCTGGCTCCTCATGGGAGACCTTGCCTTGGAGGGGGCAGAAATGGGGTGTGGGTTGGGGGAGAGGGCTGGGGGACAGGAGGAGGGAGGAGGGGGGAATCTGTGGTTGGTGTGTGAAATGAATGGAAAAATTTCTTAATAATAATAACAATAATAATAATAATAATTTTTAAAAAAAGAAACAGAAAAAAAAGAGTCAGTCATGAAGAGGGGAGAGACTCACAGAGCCCAATCACTCCACAATGAACAGTTGGCTACTGATACATTCTGAGGGAGGCTGTTGTCTTAGGCTCTTCCATTGATGAGTCCACCAAGCTCCACTGGACAGTTCAGAACCAACGATCACACAGATGACCCTGGGCAAACTCACTGGGTCACAGAACAAACAGTGTGACAGGAACATGAGAAAAGAATCTGTGGAGAGGAGGGGAGTGGTTGACAGGGACAGAAGGGAGATAAACAATTGTGGGATTGAGAGTAATCAAAATGCATGCTATCTATCTATCTATCTATCTATCTATCTATCTATCTATCTATCTGTTATATATCAGTTAAGACAGCTAATTAATAAAGAAAAGAATCACTGGAAATAAAATTTATGTGCATTACACTTATTGGTTTCTTAGCCTTATTGATTAAAATCAATTAGTTATACACAGGCAGAGTTGATAGTAATGAGAATTCCTATTGTCTAGTATACACAAACATACAAACACACACACACACACACACACAGAGAGAGAGAGAGAGAGAGAGAGAGAGAGAGAGAGAGAGTTCAGTTCCCTTTTTAAGCTTCAAGATAATTATCAGTTCCTGTCCAAGTTATGAATCCAGTTATTTCTCCCAGGAGTTATATATTCTTTACATGGGAAACATCTTGTTGCTACAGACAGCGAGGAAGACATTTATAGTGGAAACCAGCAGCATCCAGGTCCCCTTGGATTCATTTTGTTGCTTTTGTGAGCCCCCCTTAGAGGTGATGAGATTGTACACAAAATCTGTGCCTGCAGCTCTTGTTCATAGAACTGTCATTTTTTTTTAAATGCTCAAGTGCAGGCACAGAAAGCTAGAAACACCTGGAATTTTACTCTTTGCCTTCTGTGCAGTTCTCTGCTTAGTGAATAGAATGTAAGTTACCCCTCAAGGTTTGGCCAGTATGAGGCAGGAGATCCAGACTTTCATTTTCTTTCAGCCTTCAGTGTTTCCTGAATTAGCTTCTTTTTTCCCCCTGATTTGTTTATTCTACTTCTTTACTCATTTCTCCTGGGAGCATTTTCTTAATAAATTATATGTATATGAATTCCTGTTTCAAGGTCTGCTCCTGGAAAACACAGCCTAATGACATTGGAAAAAGTCCTATGCACTCCTGGAAGAAAGTACATATAGAAATTTAAAATTTTTCAATATTCAATAAATCACCTGTCAGTAAAGTTAAAATCAGGACCCATGACTGCACATAAAAGATAGAGAACATTTCACTTGAAAGCATAATAAATATCTGGTGGGTTTTGGTTCTTATAAACTTATTACAGTAAAAATTTGTAAACATGAAAAAGGCTAATCCTGAAATATAAAATACTAAACCCCTGAGATCTAGTCAGTGAAATCTGAAACTGGACTCCTTCTGAGGACATGTAATTTAGGGGCTATTTAAAAATATAAGTTTAATCTGGAGATGTTCCAAGAATAAGGGGAANACAGATGCTATGCAATCTCAGTGGCTACAAAGTGGCAAGATCATAGAGCTTTCAATAGTGTAAGAAGGCTAGCTCCGAACAGGAGAAATTTACCCCAGAGGGAACCTATGCAAACACCGTTCAAATGTGCACGTTCCCCAAGCAAATCTTCCTGAGAAACTTGTGTCACCCTTGCCAAAGCACCTGTTCCTTCTTCATGACTCTTATTGGTGGCGGTGGCACAGACACCTATGNTATTCGATCTTGACTTGTTTTTCTTTGCTTTACCCCCTCCCCCATTTTTATTGTTATGGCCCTGTGCTTTCAATAATATATCATATCTCATATGGTTAAATTCTTCTTTCTAGAGATGCAAACTAAAATATTGATTGATTATTTCCTTGGAGGCAATCACAAGTACTCAAAAACAGTTCTTAGAAAAATGCTGAAGGGANAATGATTGAGTATATAACTGTATATCAAAATTACTTAAGTATGAAGGTAGCATAGATCATTTTAGATACAAGACTGGTTTATTCCATGCTTCTCAAATTCTGAAGGATGTGCATGAATATCATTATTTCTCAGATCCAGGAACAATAGTAAAAGAAAAAATCAAACGTAATGCCTAAATACTTCTCGATAATATGATTATAAAAGTTAACATAATTGTGATGAAAGAATTGCTGAAATGGTAGATTCAAATGTAAAGAAACGAGGCAATGAGACCCTTTCAATTAAATGACAAAGAAAAATACTGAAGCAAAAGAATATAGTAACACAAAAAGCACATCAGATAAATGAAGAGAAGACATTTTCTTTTTTATATGAACACTGTCGCAAGCATTCTAAAATTACAGAACACTAAGAAGAGAAGCTAACACTGATAATAGGAATTTTGTACCAAGAGAAGCCAAGATCTTTATGAAAAGTATTCAAAACCAACCACACTATAATTTTAGCATACTTTCTCTTGGAAATTGGATATACAAGAAACTTAAATAAGGTTAGAAATGATTAGAGCAATTAACAGGCATTCATCAANATAAAACTTGATTGCACAAACAACTTCCAAATATAGAAATTACAATGTTGCACTCTAAATACATTGCAATGCATTAGTAGTTAACAGAGTAGAAAAAATTTTTTCTTGGAAATAAATCACTTTTAAAACAATTTAGGCTTCTTGTTTATTTAATTTTTTTAAAATTCATTCAGAAATTTAAACAAAATGATAATGTATTTTTAAGGACATGTTTAAAGTAGTGTGAAGATGTGAAGTATATGGAACTTCATTTCTTACTAGAAAAGAATGCAGAAATAAGTATTCAAATCTAGAATAAATGTCTTCATATGGGTTTGTGGAGGCAAGTATTAACACAAAATAAGTTAATGGGAAAAAAGAAATTAAATACACACATAAACCAGAAGTTGCAGAACTAGAAGATACAAGGAACAAAAGAATGGTCATTAAAACCATAAAAACAGGCTGAGGAGATGGCTCAGTTGGTAAGGCACAANATGAGCTCCTGATTTGGGATTCCTAGCACCTACTAAAAAAGTCATGTGAAGTGTCATGTACCTATAATCCCAGTGCTGGGGAAGTGGGAAAACACTTCCCCGAAGGTCTGGCCAGTCAGCCTAGCTGAGCCAGAAAACTTTGAGAGACTCTTACTCACAAGTTAAGCTATAGAGTGATTGATGTGTGACATGGACCCCTTCCTTAGTTAATGTCAGTGTGTACTACGGAAGTTATATACCCTGGGCTGGTGGAGAGTCAAATAGCTGAGTGGGTAGGTATACAGGTCTTAGACCCATGTGGCAAGAATGGCATACACCATTGTGTGACACAAAGTCTGTGGCTTCTATGTCAAGGTGACTCATATTATGTCTACTGTCTGTTAGGGGCANCTCAACTCACCCTGTATCTGGGAGATGAACAAACATTTCCACAGCTGGGTAGCTGCAGGTCCTCTGGATGAAATAAATACTTTGTATCTGGTGGGCTACATCCCCTGTAAACAATATTAGCTAAGATTCATGTCTCTCTGTGTCATTACAGACTGTAAGAACCATCAACATCATTAGCAACTAAAGGTCTGTTTGAAGGATAAGGNTGAGACCCTGAGCATTTCAAGGACCAGTTTTAAGGGAAAATATCTTTTTCTATTTATTTAAATAATTTCTGAGCATAAAGATGTAAAGCTCCCCTCTCATTGAATAAACTATCACACTTTTATCTGCATAATTTACCACAAAAAAACTGCAGAGATAAGAGACAATAGAAACCTTAAGTAAAATCCATTAGTAAATTTTGCTAATCTTTCAAAACAACAAAAAACCTACATTTTCTTCAC
>LZPO01067228.1:6881-22722 GCA_001675575.1 Neotoma lepida
CTAGAAGTTGACACCAGGTGTCTTCTTCAATTGCTTGCCACATTTTTATTTATTTTTATTTTTTTGGAAGCCAAGGTCTCTTTCACTGAACCTGAAGTGCTCGGATTCAGGTAGGCTGATAAGTCNACGAGCTCCAGGGATCCACTCTCCATCCTGCCCAGGGCCNAGATTGCCAACGTGTGCTACAGTGCCCAGCTTTTCCATGGGNNCTGAGGCTGTGGACTCGGGTCCCCCTACTTGCTTTGCAAGCAGTTTAGAGCTGAACCATCTCCCCAGCTCCCAGATGGGTTTTTCAGAGCTTTGCCCANTTGAGTGTCTCTTCTGTTCCANGTGGTGTCTATTTCTTTAAAACTGAAAATGACTTTATAAGCATGCTCTATTCTTTAGCTGGGGTGAATAAATGGAAATGTAAGGGGTCTTGTATGATATTTTGTGTTCTGACAAATAAAGCTTGCCTGGACATCAGAGGGCAGAGCTAGCCACTAGTTAACCATAGAGGCAATGCTGGGGTGGCACACACCTTTAATCCCAGCACTTGGGAGGAGGAANCAGGAAGATTAGGAGTTCAAGGCCACCCTTGGCAACACAAGACTGAACTAGCCTAAAAAAGAAACAGAGCCAGGCAGTAGTGGTACACGCCTTTAATCCCAGCACTAGGGAGGATCATGCCTTTGATCCCAGCACAGGGGAGACTCATGTCTTAAATCCCAGCACTAAGAAGATGGAGATAGGAATATAAGGTGGGTGGAGACAGGATCTNAGCCCCCCNATTCATTCTGAGGATTCATANAGGTAAGAAGTTTCTAGTGCNGGCTGCTCTGCTTCTCTGAGCTTTCAGCTTTCACCCTCAATATCTGACTCTGACTCTGGGTTTTTATTGTTAAGACTAATTAGTGTCGAGCTTTAGAGTCTCTTAATTCATGTGGCCTGTCCAGATGGCTGTGCCTCTGTAAGTATCAATAAGTCCAGGTTCCAAGGGAGAATTACAGGAGAAAAACTTAATATCCAAGTCTTCATCAAAGCTCNACTTTGTGTGGTGCTTCTGTGTGTCCCAGTGGTTAAACTTAGTCACACATGCATTTTCCTTGGATAAAGCACTGTGTCTAAAAGTCCTCTGTACTCTACCTTCCTCTACAACCCAGCATACAACAATTATATATGAGCAGGATCATTTAACTACACATATCTGTGAGGGGCACCATGCTCTGTTCATGGAAGTTCTGAAATCCACCATGACAGATATTTTGAGTTTTGCTTCTCTCCACATATAAAAGAAAATCTACTCTTCTATCCAAGGAAATCCAGTTTTTCTTAACAAATGTCTGTAATACTTAATGTGAACTCAAAATGCCAGGCATTTCGGTTTACAAGCCTTTGTAAATAGCTANAGGATAATTTGGGTAAAGGTCTAAAGGAGTCCTGACCATGCACTCCTGATGTGGTAAAACTGCTTCTTTCTTCTAGGGATCTTCTGGAGTTTGGTGGATCCAGATCTTGAAAATAACTAAAGTTTAAACATGATTTCCACATAGTGTAGTAGGAGCATATGCAGACTGAACTGTTCCTCTGTTAGCTGTCTAGCTTGTGTCAAGCTTGTGTGTTCATTTACTATTCTCCATAGCTACCTCTAATGATACCTCCTTTGCTATCATACCACCCCTGCTGCTAGTTGCAACTATCCCCGTTTTGTTTCGATTGGCTTAAGTTTGGCCTTGATTCCTTTGGNATGTCATTGCCTTTGATGTCTGGGATCCTTGTTATGACAAGCCCTGGCTTGTTGATGACCTAAGCTTCTGAATTCTGATTGTCTTCTCACTATCATATGCTTTATCACATTGATAAGCAGAGCATTTTCTAGGCTTCCTGAAGTAATATTTTTTTGAAATTATCTCTTGCATTCAAAGAAGTTTAACTTGGTAGGCCTCACTACAGCTAATAATATGCCTTGAGATCATTTCAGACTACTACTTGACCTGCTGTCCTACTGTGGTGGCTAGTTTTATGTCAGCTTGACACAAGCTATTAGTCATGTGAGTGGGGAACCTCAACTGAGAAAATGCCTCAATAGGTCAAGCCTGCAGAGCATTTTCTTCAGTGATGGATGTGGAAGGGCTCAGCCCATTTTTGATGGTACCATCCCTGGGCTTGTGGTCCTGGGTTCTGTAAGGGAGAAGGCTGACAAGCCAGTCAGCAGCACTCCTCCATGGCCTTTGCATCAGCTCCTGCCTCCAGAGTCCTGCCCTACTTGACTTCCTGTCCTGACTTCATTCAGTAATGAACTATGATGTGGAATTGTAAGCCAAATGAACCATTTCCTCCCTAACTTACTTTTAAGTCTTAGTGTTTTATCATAACAATACTAATCCTAAAACATCTACTGTGTACTCAGCGGGTTGAAGTTAAACCTGCTTTACAAGAACAATGTAACCAGTCTTACATGCCTTGAGTTTCCCATGTATCTTTTACAACCTAAGCTAATGCATAAACTTAACCTTAAGTTATGTCCTCTCTCGTGCCNCTGACCCAGAATTATGTATGTATATGTATATGTTGTGGTAATTGTTGTATATTAAAAACGGTGGGAAGGAGTCACACCATACAACAGGGCCCATGTGGGAGGTTTATTGAGGGGAGGAGAGAGAAGGGGCAGAGAAGGGAGCAGAGACCGGTCCCTGGGGATGAGAGAGAAGGAAGAGAAAGAGAAAGAGAAAGAGAAGAGAAGTGGACAAGGCCCGCCTTTTATAAGGAAATGTAGTGTATGAGCACAGGGGGTGCTCTGAGTGGCTGCAGTTGAGGTATATCTTTTCTGGACCCTAAGGGCAGGCCAACACAGATGCCTAAATGCTAACAGTAACCATTTTCTGAAAGCAGCCAACAGGTTGGAAGTAAACTTAAAAAAAAAAAACAATCTACCATAAATGTTGCAAACACGAATATAGCTTGCTAATATCTGTCAGCTGCTAATGTCTCTCTGCAGTACTGAGTGCTAATTGTGGGTCATTTGGGTCAGTAGCATTTCTTCCCTTGTAAAACTCTATTAAGGTCTCTGTAAGGAATCCCGCATCCTTTCCCATGCCATGTTTTCTGTGCTATTCAGTAACTACAGAGCTCAGTCCTTTGTTGTGGATGGACAGAGAGACAGGCATAACTAATAGGGCGCATATTCAAACTTAGCAACAGAAAGACTACAAACAGGCTAGTGACCACAAACTACAGAGACTAAAGATACAGGGAGAGCAATAGAAAATTCAAATTTGGGCTCACTCTTGGTCAAATTAATGCAAGAGGAAGGTTCTGTGTTTTCATTTCTTAATGCAACATCTACAAACCTTTTGAAGTTATCATTAAATGATGCAGCTTCCCCTAAAATACAATTACCTCATTAGTTTTCATCTTCTATATCTTATCCAAGCTTACCTAAACTTCCTATCTTCTTATTCTATGATTCACCATAACAATTCTGCTTTGTATATAAAAAAAAAAATCAACTTTTTTAAGGTCCAGGTTAGTACCTCCTACACAGTGTGTTACAACTGTTTTCATCTCTAGACAGGGCATGCCATAGGAAAGTGACTGGTTGGATATACTCCCTGCTGTCCAACTTTTTGTTTCTCTTAACTTGAGCCATCTCTTCAGAACATACTCCAACTTAACACTTTTCCAGAGCATATGGGCAGATGCTGAATAGGCTTCCCTGCTTCTTTGATTTGTAGAACCCTGTCCTTTGGGAAATCTGACTCCTCTTTACTGGCTATCCCAGGCTAGAAGGGATTCTACAACAGGGGGAAAGGTACAGATTTTTGTGTAAGGTGTGAGTTTGTGCCTTGATGTCAAGCAAGAGGGGAAGAAAAGTGCTGACATTTAATTAGAAGTGATCTTTGGGCACAGAGAATTCAGAAGAATCTAGAGACTAAACATTTTTTTTCATGCACATACATCTAAAGCGTAGAGATCACCATCCAAGGTTTTGGGATCCAATACAAGCTTAGTTTTCAAGCTCTCAAAACTGGGCCTTGAACTTGCTTTATGAATGGGTTGGATTGAAAATGAGAATAGAGCTCTGGTAGTCATAAAGTTCAAGGCATAGCCCTTGTATTTAACCTTCTCTGACTTCTGTCTACGAGAAATTAAAACCTATTCATTCCTTACATGCTGCCGATTAGTCCCTCTTTCTCTATATACTGGTATTATACTGATGATTAATCATTCTTGGAAGTTTATTTTCTTCCTCCAATGAACCCATAACCCTCAAATTAGCCATCTAGTTCTGCAGTCATTACTGTTTTCCTCGTGAATCTCTTATGCATATCAGTCCATTCCTTTCCAGTGATATATGGTTCCAGTTCATGATGGGGGAAATAATCCATTCAACTGAAACTACNCACTAGGAGCTGTCAGTGCCAAGGATGATATCCTTAGGCCCATCTAACTGCAATGGCATCCAGCTTGATATTATTAGAGGGTACCTTCTAGGAATACTTCTGGGACCAAACGCTGCAAGTTCTTTCTGAAACAAATTCTGAACTTTGCTTGAAGGGGGTTTGTTGAGAAATAGTCTCAGGTAGAATGAATGTGAGGTTAAGGGAAGTTATGATAGGCAAAATGAACAAAGAAGAATGTGCAGCCGGGGACTTGGGCCATTTTTCATAGGGTTCTTGAACTGGATGACCTCTCACATATATCTCAGTTGGATAGGGAAGGACCTACCCATGTGCCCTGACGTTTACAGTTCCTTGGATATGAGTTACCCTGCAGGGAAGGTAAGTGAAGAATTATACAGCTGTGCATGAGTCTCTGTAACCACCACGGCCTGCAGAGTTTCAATCCAAGAGAGGCAAAAAGGAAGTTTTGTTCAACATGGCTGGTGTTGGTTCAAACTTAAAGAGGCTGATCCTGAGCAGTAAGGCACATTTAAGCACCACATAATTTGGTGAAAAAAATTACATGGTGATAATTAACTCAATACCATGTGCACAATAAAGCATAANACATAACTATATCCAAACTCTTTGTAAAGCACATGTGACATTTTCCATAAAGATGGGTTCTATAGATTGAGAAAATCAAGCTCATGATAAGGGTCTGTGATAGGATGTGATGTGGTCTTGGCCACACAGATAGTGCAAAGGTCATCAGGCTATAAACTAGATCTGCTTCCATCTTTCTATGTGGAAAAAGGTTATACACCTCTCCCATTGAAGAGTCAACCTGGTGTGTTTAACATCCCTGGTTCCTTTAGTGCTTATCTGTGAGCATCAGGACCTCTGTGCCTCCCTCATAACTGCTTTTGACTAGGGCAATTCCTGGAGAGAAACTTCCATGAGTTGTCTTGTAGAGCGAATCTTAAACGGTCTTATTAATTGAAAACACCAGGCCAGGTATTGGGGTAAATTCTGCAAGGTCAGAGAAACAGAACAAGCCACAGCCAACCTCACCTTGCCAACTCCTCAGCTGATCTTGTTTCCTCAGACTGCAGGCTTCTGAGTCCTCATCCAAATGAATCTCNGCTGAACTGCTGCTCAAAGCCTAAAAGCTTAAGAGGCCTCTAGTCTCTGGTTCTCACGCCTTATATACCTTTCTGCTTTCTGCCATCACATCCTGGGATTAAAGGCATGTGTCTTTCCCAAGCAAGACATAGATCTCAAGTCCTGGGACTAAAGGTGTGTGCCACCATGCCTGGCTTTGTTTCCAGTGTAGCCTTGAATTCACAGAGATCCAGATGGATCTCTACTTCCAGATGTTAGGATTAAAGGCGTGTGTACCACCATTTTCTGGCCTCTATGTCTACCTAGTGGCTGTTCTGTTCTCTGACCCCAGATAAGTTTTATTAGGGTACACAATATTTTGGGGGACACAATATAATCACCACATTGTCTCTAATCTGTGCTTGCTAGAATTTAGAGCCACTGGCTGGAGGCAACTTGCAGTATCACAGAACAGCTTGTACTATTTCAGCCAATCTCTGGAGTCTGATCTATCTTATGTCTTATATTTGACATTTATTTTTTAAATCTTTAATCACATTATTTGTGTCTGTGTTTCTGTGTATGTGTGTTCTGTGTACATGTGCTGGTGTCAAAGGGCACACNGAAGTAAGAGGACAAGTTGGAAATGGTTCTCTCCTTCCATCATGTGATGCTTGCAGATCACACTTGGTCATTAGATGGTCCATCACACTACACTTCTAGCCAGAGTCTCAGACAATCTTATCCATTTCTGAGACTAGTTGCAGACTCTATACATAGCCCTATTGAGACCTAACAATCTAAGCTTCCTTACAGCACCCCACAGAGATACTGTCAGAGATACTGTCACCCCCTAAACAGCAGGAAGCAATTATAAGAAAACAANGCCCCTCTTTCAAATGTTTCATTTTTCTCAGGGTTATGGATGGGTGGTTGTAGGGTTGGAGATGGAACAATAAAATTTGGACTCACTATTCTCTTTTAGAAAAGAAAAAGGGAAATGGATAGGTATAGGATATTAAGGTAGATTATTATATTTACTAGTAAACTAATTCAGTAAAATATCAGCCTAGATAATTTGCACTGATATTGATTCTTGTATATTGATATAATTGCAAACTATTTTTATATTCTTATTTAAGATAGTATATTGATACAAATATAGAACTATATTTATTGTAATGTACATATATTTCTACTCTTGTTTGAAATATTTTGTATATTGATAACAAGTGTAAAATTATATTTGTCATACTGTATGTATGTTCTACTTCTGTTTGGGATATTTGTATATTGATATATATTTAGGATTATTGTTATATTGCATATTGCACTATATATACATTCCTACCTCTGTTTAAGCTATTTTGTGTATTGTCACAATCTTGAAGTCATTGTCCTTATGTGGTACATCTGCTTACAAACTGTTTATCTTTTTACGTTAATTCAGCCTTAGTCCTTAAGTTATTTTAGTAGAGAAGACTTTCTGAGTTATAGTCACTTATGCTTGTTATTTCCATAGTTATGTTAGTTAGATTCTTCAGACTTACAGAAGCATATGTCAGATGGATAGATAGTCTTCAAACACTTCATACACCTAGAGAATATGGCATTTAAATGTTTTGATAACTTAGAATTCTATTGATGTGAGACACAATTGCTCCTGGCAGCACTGATCTGATCCCGAGAGAATGTTGGGCTTCTGAGACATTTCCATTTGGAAGTTTGTCTTCTTCTTGACACACAAAAAAATGACCTATTGGGCAAAGAACTGCCCTTGCCTCAACCGCTGACGGTACGAATACTGTCCCTTTGGTACGAGCAGGACACAAAGAAAAGTGACTATTAGACTCTGCCAAGACAGGGTAAGATAGTCTTTTAAAAAAACCTGCTTCTGAAAATGGTCTGTCAAACACTCTTGGCCTGTAGCCAATTTGAATGCACCGACAATACAGAGAGATTCTAGGTGACTGTCCAGGCTGCCAGCTGTCTCTGTCTACTCTCACAAGACTCCCAAAAGTTGTTTGCACCCTTCTCCCATTTCTCAGGTGTTATTATATTCCTTCTCAGGTCTTTGATGGAGTTGAAGATTAGATAGTTACAGTTACAATCTTCTTGTGTCTCAGCTAGAACCTATTAAGTACTAGATTCAGGTTCTTCAGGATANAGTACCTTTTGGAATGATATCTATAATGGCACATGCTATAATTGCCTATGCTCCAGACTCCTCTGGATTTTAGTACGTGTCTCTTGTTTGATATTATTCTAGTTGATTGTAGTTCCATTTTTGTTTATGTTATTACCCTTTGTGTTATTTTTTTGGACAATACTTGATAATTATTCTTATTGTATATAGTTTGTATTAAGATTAGAACTTTCTTGTTTAGACAAAGTGGGGAATTGTAGTGGTATTTGCTCTGCCTATGACCCTGGGCTATACAGCCCAAAGGAGGCAGTGCTTGCTGCTGAGGTACATGACCTCTGATAAGGAGGGGCAGGAGAGAGACAGCCCCTTTTCTCCTGGCTCCTGGCTGAGAGGTGGATTTGCTCCTGGTCAGATCAGAAGACGACTTCTACTGTCTACTCCATTCTGTAATTGTGAGTGTATTTCCTTAATTTATAATCTTAATAAATTCTGTTACCCTTTCGATAGTTTCACATGGATTTATCATACTAGGCAAACATTAATATCCACTGGCCCCCTGATAGCAATGTTGTTTTAATTTTAATTATTTTCCTTTTTTTGGTGTGTAAAACTTTGTATGTGTGTGGGCACATGTGTACGTGAGTTTCACTTAGTAAAGCTGGAGGTTGTTGTAGGAATCATCTTCCATCTCCCATCCACCTTATTTATTGAGGCAGAGTCTGTCAATCAAACCCAGAGCTCACCAATATGTCTAATCTCANGAGGTACCTTGCTCTGGGAATCCTGTCTCTACTTTCTGAGATGGGAATTACAGAAGCACAGTTAGGCCACGGGCTTTCATGTGGCTTCTAGAGATTTACATCTTCAAGCTTGCTGAGCAATTGCTTTTGCTACTGAGCCTTCTTCCTAACCCCTGAGATCTATTTTTTAATCAACCCACCTCTTTTCTCTTTCTAAGAGTAGCAATCACATTTTACTTGAAAATGGTTTTTTTTCCCATGTTGAGCTTTGAAATTTTGGTCTGATAATAGCTAATAAGATAAATCTGTGTACTTCACTTCCCCAACTGAAAAGATTGGTTCTATAATCAGCCTAGGTCAGTGAATGCCTTTCTGTATCAATTTTTTAAAATTATTTTTGAGATTATGATATAATTACATCATTTCCTTNTATTTTCTTCCGTCCCATATACCCCTCCTTGCTCTCTTTCCAATATGTGGCTTCTTTTTTCTTTAATTATTATTGCCTATATACATTTTTAAATATGTAAATATACTCTGCTTAATCTGTATAACATTATTATGTATATGCTTTCAAGACTGACCATTCAGTATTGAATAACCAGCTGGTGTGCTCTTCCCTGGGGAAGACTATTCCTCCTGCTCTCAGCAATCCTTAGTTGCCTATAGTTCTTTTCTTAGGGTTGAGGCCTTGCGAGCTTCCCCCCTTTCACATTAGCCTGTCTGTTGCTCCTATTTTTGTTCAGCTTATGTTTAGGCAGCTATGTTGGTGAAATTTCATACTTCTAGGTTCTGACATTTCTAGGAGATTGTCTCACAGCAAACTCCTTGTTCCTTTGGCTCATAGAATCTTCTCACCGTCTCTTCTACAACGATCCTGGAGCCTTAGGTGAGGGAATTGTCTTATAGATGTATTATTTGGGACCAGAGCTCCACAACTCTGTGTTTTGATTGGTTGTGGTTTTTGTAAGAGTTTTACTAAGACATAATTTACATATCATGAAATCCATTCTGAAATGGGTATTAGTATATGCTTAGGGTTCTACAGTCATNATTTTTTATCTATTTGATGCCATTTCCATTCCCCTCTCCCCAGAGAAATCTTCACTCATGGATCTTCACTCCANGCATCTTTCATTCTCAGCCCTTGGTAATCACTCAGCTGCTGTTTGTCTTTAAAATTTTGCCCATCGAGGACATTTCATGCAAATGGAATCATACAATGCGTGGTCTGTAAGACTGGCTTCTTTAATTGGCATTATGTTTCATGCAGGAGCACATCTCATTTTTTTTTTAAGATAGGATTTTAGGATAGGCTGACCTTCAAGTCTCAATCCTCTGACACAGTCTCAAGAGATTTTTCTATTATTTGTCAATATTACTTTTAGTGTTTTCCCACAATTTGTCAGTAGTAAAGAAATGTACCAAAATTCATATGAACTATTTTCATTGGATTTAAATACCAAGAAACACATTTTTCAAAGTGCTTCCTGCTCATGTTTATAGACNTGAGACAAATCCACCCTATCCTTTCGTTCTGCTAATATTTACTGTGTCCTCCTTCTTTAACGTCAAAGTTCCCAGACTCATGTTTGTGTGTCTATTCAAGCTACTATGTAGGAGGAACATGCATGTATGACTTAAACCCTTGTTTATTCTTCAATAAAATTTTAAACTTTTCTTTCTCCTGTCTTAAGACTCATTAAGAAATTGCCCTTAAGTGATGTAGTCTCTTCTCTTCAAGAACATATGTGGTGTTTTTTCTTTCCTAANAGAACTTCAAAAGAAATTATTTGTTCCATTAATGATGGCCTGAGATTTCTCAATATTTCCCAAAGACTCAGGGCCCATGAACTCTACCTTAGGTTTGCAACAGAATGTAGATCCTGAGCAATTGAGAGCTTGCTGTGTCTTGAGTGTAAGCCCTGGGGATAATATGTTGGAAGCTTGTTTCCCAGTGTGAGGATGTCAAGAGCTAGGATCTCTGAAGGGCCTGATGTCAGGTTCTTAGGTCACAGGCCCGTTTCCTGCTAAGGCATTGATGACATTTTCCTGGTCTCTTGTTCTGACTGTCTGTCTTGGCATGTAATCTACTTTTCATGCATGCTTCCACCATGGTNTGATTGTTCATAATAGCATACAGAAAGATGTGCCTTGGCCATAGCTGGTCCTGTGCTATTTGGGCATTGACCCTCTAAAACTACATTGCATACNTTGTGTCAAATAACCTGTTATTTATAACCTTGTTATAGATTCAGGCCTTTCATTATAGCAATGAAAAACTGAAATCTCACAAATGGTTCACTAGGGCAGTGTGGGTCCTTCATCAGTGTCATCTTCAAAACTATGAATTAGTGTCATATACTTGGTCCCTTCAAGGGCAGTGATTGCATAAGACTTACCAAAGAAGGGCAGTGATTGCATAAGACTTACCAAAGAAACAATCACAAGGTCTACAGAGGATGCTATTCTGTTACCATTAGCTTCAAACATTTATGCTTCAAACATTTCTGCTATTTGCTTTTGGAAAACGAAATTTCAAAATCTTAATGACAATTTTACAATTAAAATTGCACTTTTGTCACATGCCTCTTTGCCTTCAGCTCTTTAAAGAAGTGTCCATGAGGCCTCATGCTGTTTCTTCTCAGAATGAGTAACTGTTCTTGACTAAAATAATTTTTACTTTTCAGGTGATAGCCTAAAGTGGTCTGGATTTTAGCCTCAAAGCAAAGCCTGTATTTTCTCCCCTAAATAGTTAATAAGTTACTTATCATCCTCTTGTACTGTATGGTAGATGTTGAAAACATCTCTTCTATACTCGATCTTTCCTTTTTTCTTTTCTTTATTCCACATACTTTTAATTTCAGAGCAAAATAAAATAAACAACAAAAACCACAATACACAATACCCAACCCTGCTATTCTTTGGGAGGGGACTTTCTTGCCTTAAAGCACAAGGACAGGATAGAAGAGATCCTCTAGACATGAGCAGAGCCAGGTGGGTCAGGGCCAGTCAAGGCTGCTGGGGGAGCCACAGGGAAACTATGCAGAGGGTGTGGGCTTCCAAGGGGTTCTCTAATCTACTTCTTCCATGCCAGAGGCATCCTTATCATCCTCAAGTGTGGTGTGGGGGGGAGGGGGGACAGCAGCACTGGGCTCTTCTGCCGTCACCTCATCTTCATCAATATCCAGGCTTAGACTGATCACGTGGTATGTGTAGTTGCAGTGGGTTTGGGGATCCTCAAGTAAGAACTAGAGGTGACCAGAGAAGTTTCAAACAGCACCATCACCAGGTCCTTGACAGCTTTGTCATTTTTGTCCACCTTAGCCTTCTGACACCAGTCTCCACAATGGGGTGGTCAGGATTGATCTCTGGTGCTTTTGGGCCATTGTGTAATCCATTGTAGAGTTGTCTTGAAGTGTCTGGGACTTCATGATCCCATCCATGTTGGCTGTCCAGCCATAGGTGCTTGTCACAATGCAGCAGAGTGATGACATGAGTCTATTGGAGATTGTCATCTTCTCAACCTTCTTATCCAAGATCTCCTTCATGAGTTTGTCAAGATTCTCAAACTTCCCCATGCTCTCTCCATTTTCTTCTCTTCCTCATCCTCTGTAGCTCCAGATCCTCCTTAGTTATGAAGACCAGGCTCTTTCCATCAAACTCTCTGAGCTGCTGCATGNAGTACTCATCAGTAGGCCCAGTCATATACACCACCTCAAAGCCCTGCTTCTGCACACACTCTACAAAAGCAGAGTTGCCCACCTGCTCTTTGCTCTCACTAGTGATATAGTAAATGGTCTTCTGTGCCTCCTTCACTTGAGACATATATTGACAGGGATGTCATCTCATCTCCAGANTGAGAGGTGTGACAGCAGAGGAGCTCAGAGAGGCACTCACAGTTAGTGGTCTTCATGGATTCAANGCTTTAAATTCTTGGAGAATGCCTCATAAAAATTCTTGTAGTCTCTTTGTCTTCAGCCAGCTCAGAGAAGAGCTCAAGGCACTTCTTCTAAATGTTTTTGCAGATGACTTTCAGGATCTTGTTCTGCTGCAGCCTTTCTCAGGAGATGTTCAGGGGCAAATCCTTGGTGTCAACCATGCCATGGATAAAGTTGAGGTATCAGCTCATCACAGCTGCCCAAGGTGAACACATGGCAGATATATAGCTTGATGTTGTTCTTCTTGTTCTCAAAAAGGTCAAAGGGAGCTCACCAAGGAATGAAGAGCAGTGCCCTGAACTCCAACNGACCTTCTACAGAAAAATGCTTGATTACCAAGTGGTCTTCCCAATCATTAGTGAGGCTCTTACAGAATTCACCATATTCCTCTGGAGTGATGTTATTGGGATTTTGAACACAAATAGGCTTATTCTTATTCAACTCTTTCTGATCAATGCATTTCTCTTTAATCTTCTCCATNTTCTTTTTCTTATCTTTGCCACTGACATCCTCCTCATCTNATCCCACATCTTCNATCTTAGGCTTCTCCTGGTCATCCTTATCTTNTTCNTCTTTCTNCCCTTTCTCTTCCTCTGCCTCATCATCACGGGTCTTCTCTTGTTCCTTCTCCACATAGAGGATGATGTGATAGCCTGTGNCCTGTGAGTGTTTCTTCACCACTTCCTTAACCCACCCCCTAAGTATTNTGTCTGATCTTCTTTGAGATGAAGGATCACTGTGGTACCCCAGCCAATGGGCTCACTGTGGTCTGCATGAACTATCCAGGATCCACCACAGAAGACTCNCAGGCATACAGCTCACCATCATTGTGCTTTGTCTACATCATCACAACTGCTTTCTCTACTACTGGGTAGGCTGAATAGAATCCAACACCAAACTGCCCAATCNTAGAGATGTCTGCACCNGCATGGAAAACCTCATGAACACTTTTGTGCCAGATAATGGTTCCAAGTTATTTNTGAGGTCAGCCTTAGTCATGCCAATGCCTGTCTCTATGAAAATTAATGTGTGCTCCTGAGGGTTGGGGATAATGTCAATTTTTAGATCTTTACTGATGTGTAACTTGGAAGGGTCTGTCAGCTAATCTTGTCCAAAGCATCAGAAGCATTAGAGATCAACTCTTGAAGGAAAATTCCCTTGTTTGAGTGAAGAATATTGATGATGAGGGACATGAGCTGAGCGATTTCTGCCTGAAAGACAAAGGTCTCCCACCTCTTTCTTTCCATGGTGCACTTCATTGGGTATCTTGACAGGAAAGCCAGATAGTAGTACAGAGCAGGGTGGGACCAGGCCAGGTTAGACTTACAGACTCNCAGGCCAAACCTAGACTGTGTGGGCGAGACTCAAGGGAGCTGCTCTCTTCCTTTTCTTGGTTCATTTCAAGGGTCAGGGTCACAGTTCTGGGAAGTCCCCCACTCACACCCCCACACCCACATAATCATAGCTGGTTACACCACTGCCTGAAGTACATTATCTTCACTTCGCTTCCTGTTGAAGCTCTTGCTCGACCACTTCTCCTTATTCAAACATTCTTCNTTTCAGTATTTGTTTACTCTTGGTTATTTATATGACAATCTCCTTTGACAATCATATTACATGTAAGATAATACCACATAATCTTTAAATAATTTTTTATAGAATTCTCTACAAAAACTTAGAATGCATAGAAGGAAACTTTTTTGGAAGTAAGAGCTGTATCTTTTCATACCTGTGTTCCCAGGACCTAGTATTATGCCTCACATATAGTATGCATTCTTTTAAAATTAATTTGTAAATAATAAAAACAGTATTCTGATTATCAATCTTATAAAGGACTGAAGCTAATAGATTCTGATTGTAAGAAACCCATTTCCATTTCCAATTCAGATAATATCCTTTTCAAAGTGAGAAGGGAGCAGAGGAGCTGACTTTGATTGAAGCTGTGCTAGACACTGAGAAATGAAAACAAAGCAAATGAAGTTTTCCTGAAGTATATTTTCATAAATTCATGTCAAAGTCTGAATTTATGTAAGGTTCANATCCTCTTTCTCCTCTCTGACTCTGTCTCTGTCTCTGTCTCTGTCTCTNTCTCTCTCTCTCTCTCTGTGTATGTGCCTCTTTCTCTCTCTGTGTCTATATTATCAAGTAAACAGTGCCGAAANTATGATTAGTTGCACAAAACTTCATGGTTATTTTAAGTGCCAAGGAAAGTATTATTCTATGGTGGCTATAGGGANCGGGACTGACAGTCTAATTAAATCAGCAATTTGGGAGTTAAAGGGTAAGTAACTTACCACAGCTCACAAATCAAACCAAAAGAACCCAAAGGAGAACTGGGGGATTTTAGGCTTCTTGACATCCAAATATTCTCTAGAATTGCTGAGACTTTGATCTCTCATCANGCATCTTTGCAGCAATCTTACTTTCACTTAGTGTCCTGGCAGGGNTGTGGGGCNATGGGTGGAAGTGGTGACATGAGCNACAGNAAAAGCAGAAACATGATTATTCCACAAGCCATCCTCAACTGAAAAGAAGAGCTAGTACTCTTTACCCCCCTAGAACACAGTGCAAGTTCTTAAGATAAACAGAGCTGCCCAATAGGGTCTTAGCAAATTAATTACAAAGGAAATTGAATATGTGTGCATATGCTTATTTAGGAAAAGATGGGCAGGTTTTTTTTTTTTAATTAATACACCTCCCCAACCCTCAGTTCATCACCATTAATGTGTTTTCTGTATCTACTATGCAGATTACTCAATGTGGTAGCTCAAAACAACACCAATTTTTATTTTGAATTTTATCTTACATTTGTTTGGAGATTACAAAAGAAAATCAGTCCCATTGAGTAAAAGTCAAAGTGACACGGGGAGGGACTAGTTCCTTCAGGAANCTCTGGGGACAGTCCATATTCTTGCCTTTTTGAAGCTTTCCAGGCTACCTGTATTCTATAGTTTGTCTCCTTTTTCTCTCCAGTCTGTTTCCTTATCTTGTTTCCTGATTCTGCCTCCATCCTCTGAATACCTCATGACTGATTACAATCTAGGCTTATATTCCTATGTCAAGTGGCTTATTTTGATTCTATCATCTATGTAAGCATTATCTGTATAAAATCAAGGATTAGTATGTTGATANCTTTGCAGTATATTACACAGATTATTATTACAGAACTTTGTTAAATATGAGGAAGGTTAAGGAAAGGAAGAAAGCAACCAACTAATGTCAAAATTATTGTTGGAAAATTCCTTCACTGTCCGGATATTTCCTGACAATCTAGTTTTGACCTAGAAAATAAGAAGGACACTGATGTCCAGATGAATAATTTAAGCCAGACACATTCATGAAGAAGAAAGTTCTACAATTAATAAAGGGCCAGGAAGATGTAAATGATTTCACTTTTACAGCAAACTATTGCTTTAAGAAGGAACTGGCTCTGTTTTAAGTGCATGAAATCTACAAGTAGAGATAAACCCAACAGTGTGAGAAACAGCATCCATTCTGTAAAGGCACAGGAATGAGCCATGGCAACTGCCACAGGGCAACAACAGACAG
>LZPO01067229.1:4918-15323 GCA_001675575.1 Neotoma lepida
TAGAGAGGCCAGCCAATCAGAACGCCTGCGCAGGCCCAGGCCCAGGCTCAGTGCTGAGCTCCAAATGCGATTCGAGTCCTGACAGGGGGATTATAGGAAACAGATGACTTACGCTTCTAATTTGTGGCCTTAAATTGCAAACAGAATTTCAGGAGTCGAGCAGAGTAATAAATGGCAATAGAAAAAGCCACACACAGCCAAATCAGTATGTGGTGGTTGTAGGTTAAACTAAATGGGAAGAGACAGGTTATGATGGTTCAGTGTATTACAGAGAAGAAAGTCTTAAATTACTAGTGCTGAGAGGTATTGCTCCATGGCAGACAGCATTGCATTGTGTAGTCTACAGATATCACGAACAGAACAATAAAAAAGCGGCTTTGCCATGGAACCTGTTGCTGGAGGAATCCTGGGCTTTTCCTCTTAGAAATGGAAGCCGTGTTTTATGCTTGTTTTGACCTCTGTTGTATACTTGGCCCCTTAACATCTGTTTCCTACCGTGGCTGGTTTTCACACCAAATTAAATGTCGAGGAGTCAGATAAAATAAGTTCAAAATATGTCCAAATTATTTTTGTTGACTTCTAACAAATGTCTCAGTAACTCTTTCCACACGGAATGATACCATTTAAATGCCAGCATTGAAAATAATTTTCCTTTCAACATTTTTACGAGCTAGAGAAAGGAATTTTGAGGTGTACTTAAACTCGGAAAATACTACATTGGCCTTTTTGGTAACTTGTACGCCTGTTTCAGACTTGCTTTAAGGCAATTTCTCATGTAAAATTATGTGCATTTGTTGGATAAAAGTTCCAGGAAAAATTGCTTAACAATAGCATATAAAGAGCCATTATTCCAAACTCTTTTGTGCTATAATACCAGGCTGTATAAGAAAAATTCACTGTGTAATGTGTATCAAATAATTGGTGCTTGTTTACTTTAATAATCTGTGAACTTATATGTTTATGTAAACACAATATAGGAGTTAAGAGATAAGATTTTGCTGCCAAAAGCCTGACCATCATGAATCAATGGTATGAAAATAAGAGAATGGCACTGTTTTCAATTTCTTATCACATATACATATATACATACATATGTATGTACACATGTATTTAAAATAAATCATCTTTCTTTAAGAATACCACCAACTTCTATGTTTAACATATATCTGTCAGGGATTGACAACCACTTCATGGTAAGAGTTTGTAAAAATAATTTCCCTACTCTGTATCATCTATTGTCACTATATGAGAAGTAGCCTTCAATGATCGATCAGAGAACAGGGCTGANTGCAGACCACAACAAAGTGCTGGGTGTGGGGCTGTGGAGAATTAACAGCTTTTAAAAAATATTTTCCTTATGAGTAAGACTACCATTGTGTTAAACTTGAACTTGAACCATTTGCTTTGAGGGCTAAAGAGAATCTATTAGCTGATGTATACTGGGAAATAGAAGATGTTCATTGTGATACTAATCAAGTTTGTTAATACAATCATTGAAGATGACTGGTAAATAGATTTTGATTAATCACCTGCAAAAATCATGCTTACAAGGCCAGGTGTAGTCTGTGTCAAGGTGATATCAATACAGGTTATAGCTATTTCTTTGTATAAGCTGTAGGTTTGGTTTTTAAATCACCTGCCAAAAAGAGAAAATGAACCATAGCTGGAATGGTTGACTCTAACACAGAAACCTCTTTTCATGCCTGTCTTTTTTCTTTTTTCTTTTTTTTTTTTCTAGAAATGCCCAATTATTATTTGTGTCATAGTGAGAAGACTGGGCCTTTATGGGATCTGAACCTTTTGAAGGAGCAATGGCTTTTGTTTTTGTACCCCATCAACACTGATCACCTAATTAAATCTGATATCTCTGGCCGAAGCAAATGATTTGTAATAGTTTTTTGGAGTATACTTAATTAGTTTTGATGCCTTTTGTGGGGTAACTGTGGTGGTATTTTAAAAAATGGGGTGGAAACAAGAGGCGTTACATTTAGTCTCTAGAGTGGTGGGAGAGGTGACTGGGAGAGCGACCTGGTGTGACCAAGCCATAAAGCAAGGTGTAGTTCCAAGGAAAGGGCTCACAGATGAGTCATTCATTAGCTGGTACCATCAAGCAGGCCTAAACTGGAGAAAGGCTTTGTGTCAAATACAGGTCTGAAGGTCTATCAGGCCCCAGATTCCACACCTTGATCAGCCCAAGACACCGACACCGTTTTCATTAGCAAACAGCAACAGTCTTTTGTCTCCTTCTCTTCAACATTTCACAAGGGTTGAATTCCCTCTCTTCTGCTGCTCTTCGGAGAGTAAAGGGAGCTTGTTAAGTCGCTTAGATATTTTGACTGCGGATGCTCTTTGGCCACTTGCCTGTGGCAACAGTGTCAAAGCATAACTTGGTATAATTGCTGCATTGCAGGCAAAAGAGTATCCTGTCTTTATGTTCAGGCTGCTGTACAAAAAGGAAGTGTCATTTTGGAAAATCCTGTGAATTATCCTCNAAGTTCAAGTAAAATTTAATGCATAGCATACCTGTTATGACTCTTATTTCTTGCCTGTAAAACAAGGAGAATGTAGCTAAGTCAATTACATGATGTTAAATTGGATGTTTGTGTGTGTATGTGTGTGTATTGAGATTGAGTAACAATAAAACAAAATTAAACTTAAAAGTGAAAGCAGCAGAACTAGGCTCTTGGTAATTTTAAAAGTAACTAGAAAGCATTAAAAATTTTAATTAACCATTGAGTCACAGTTTATATATAACATGGAGCACAAATGACAATTTTGATAGACGTCTGTGTGACAGAGACGTGCATAATTTACATGTATTAGGAATACCCACTCTGTGTGCGGAAATTAAGATTATAATATCATATAAACTTTAAAAGTATACAGCAATCCAAACCATGCTTGTTGTAGAATGTAGTTTTGAAACCATGATGCTGTATATATTCTGTGTTTAGTACATAGTCTGCAGTAAAACCTGAAAAAATGTGATTTATGCTCTCCTCCATTAAATAATATGAAATGTGGGGCACATGATAATACATGATAGAAAAACCACAGATTTCCCTTTAGCCGTTTCCGTGCAAGATGCACGTATGTAAATCTTCAAGGATGAGCCTTAACAGAGAGTGTGCCCGCTACACGTTACATCATACTGGTTCATACAGGGCTGACAAATGCTGGCATTCTTTAGTCTGAGAAAAATGATCTTTCCAGTTAAGTACACCCTCCCCATGTCTCACAAACTGTACAAAACTGCATGCTGTTGGCAGGTAATGACTTGTAATTAGCATGGCAGGCAGGTAATGACTGGAAATCACCTGCCAATTGTTTCTGAGCGTTTGCTCTCTTTCAAAACCGGGATGAGTGGAAAGTCATAGGGGGCTGTAAGGATGCAAACAGANGACAGGGGAGGGACATGACCCAGGGGTCTCTTTCTGCATAGACCATCTCCCTATTTGTTTCTTATTTTACCCCCAGGCTCTCTTTGAGTGGCTCCAACGAGGCACAGAGAATTGGCAGGTTCCTTTACCTGCCTGCTGCTCTGACAGGGAGAGATGGTGCCTGTTGAGAAATTCTAAGCTGTTTTGGAAGCAAACCAATCTTCTCAGATTTAGCCTGTATGCTAGAAAATTGGGATTGGGAGAGTATGGCAGTTCAGCTTGTTTGAAAAGAACCATGAATCACTNAAAGCCAGATTTCACTTCCCTGTTACGACCTACTTCTTTTTCTTTCATGAGTTTTTCCCATCTTCGTGGAGAGCTGTTGATGTTGAAGCAAGAAAAATTGGGCAAGATTCTTGTACATAATAGAGGCTGGGCCAGTTGTCTAAGAATCTTGTAACTATCTTAAGCCATGTGTGCGTGCATGTACACACAGTATACACACACATGCACACGCATGTGCATACACACATACACAACACACACACATTTATAAGCCAAGTTAGTAACATAGTTGAATACTTTAGAGTAGGATAGGGTGTAAGGGCAAGCTGGACAATATGTGGCCTCTGAGGGACATGTATTCTTCTCCAGCCAGTTGCCATATATAGATACGGAGTGGCCAGATTGTCAGCACTTTTAATAGGAGTCGCAGAATCTGGAATTTTATATAAATACACCCATATCCTGTAAAAAAGTTCAAAAAAGTTAACACTTTGTGTGAGTGAAACAAACCAGTGGCCTGATTGTAGTGTACAAGCTAATAGATCATATTCTGTTTCCAATTAGATTTTTTTTCCCTCGCATCTGTGACCTTTATTTTTTTCAAATCTCAATAGAATTTTAAAAGGGAAAACAGAAGCGGACTTCCACATAGAATAAATGTTGCTTGTTTTTAAGACATTAATTTCTCATTGCTATTATGTCCCAATGCTTTGAAAAGGGTCTTTCAGGGAATTTCCCCCAATCAGGTCTGCTTGGTTATGAGTTTTCTCTAACTGCTGAGGATTTCATTAGGGCAACACGGAGGGGTTCTTTCAAAGGCCCTTCTCTACAGTCTCTAAGCCTGGGCTGTGAAAAAGACATTGTGAACCTGCTAACTCAGGCTGCTTTCAGGCCAGCAATGCCCAGGCTCCCAGAAGGCCAGGCTAGAAGCTGTCTAGTACTGCCACAGAGACACTCCATCCAATGGCAGCTCCTTCTGCTAGAGCAGGATCCTGAGTCCCTTTGCCAAATCTTCAAACATCCATATGACACCGAAAAGCACATTTAAGTCACTGGAATCAACATTCAGACACATTTTCTGTTTAATATTGACATGAGTTTAAACCCTTTAATGTCTTTCTGAATATTTAAAGAGAAATTGGAAGCTGCCTTTTCATTTTCTTTTTGAATGCCATCAAATACATTCAAGTTTTGACATCTAGCATACTAGCACAATTAAATGATGATTTTTTTTCTAAAACAAGGTCAAAAGTCAATCACAAAAATGTAAATCTAACTTTTTCATATAAAACCTGGAAGTAGAATTTGCTATCTTTTATGGCTTAGCCTTGAACAGAATTATGAAAGTTATTTCCCGTAAGCCAGGTTATTTTTCTTCTATACAAAAATAAGAAATTGTTGAGCAATGAAGATTAGTAGCGATTAGTCATACTTACATAGAGTGTATTGGTTTGCATGGAAGTGACAGCAGTAAGAAGAGGGAGTTCTGAATNCGCCGTGGACTGCAGAAAAGCATGAGCCACAGAGAGAGGAACAGATTCCAGACAGGCCTCAGCATTCCTAAAATCGTTGTGTTAACAAGTTCATTTTTTCTCCCTATGCACGTACTGCAATCTTAGAAAGCAGATTTCTAAGTATATTACACCAACCACAAAATTATCTATTATATATTAGTCGATGATTTTTTTTCCCTTTGGGGCAAGTAAATAACTTTAGTTTTAGAATTTCATTGTCAGCCTGAGAAAACTGGACCTATGTAGAGGTAAAGTTGCAGCTAAGTTTGGTGTCCTTTAATTTCAGCGCTCAGGAGGCAGAGGCAGGCTGATCTGAGTTCCAGGCTAGCCTGGTCTACAGAGTAAATGTCAGGGCTACCCAGAATCCCTATCTCAACAAAACAAAACAAAACACAACCGGAACAACAGAAACCAACCATGTAAGGGCTGCAGTCCTTATGCAGCTCATCAGGCAGTGAATAGCAACCAGGTCTCTGTGATGATAAGATAAAGCCCTGGTGGGGTCAGGTTGACCTGTTAAAGTAACCAGAATATTCTACTAGAATTTACACAAAGTAACTGAAATCATGTTATGCTTTAAAAAATTACTTAAAACATTTATACCCAGGTTTATGAGTCCTTNTTAAGGGTTTGTGCATTTTCTCCATTTAAACTATTATTTTTGTGGAAGGCTAGCTTGGTGGGGCTAGGATGGCAGGAGAGCAGAGCTGGAGGACATACATAAATTGTCTTAATTTCTGAGAAGTGTAGGCCTGGCAATCACTTAAGACAATATCGTTGATATAGCTGTCAGGGCGGACTCTTTCCAAGAGAGTGTTTTTTATAGAATATCATTGTGCCACTTTGTTCAGATGGATGTCTTTAGTAGTATTTGATTAATGTAATGCAATAAAAGAGATGCTCACCAAAGTGTCTGTACATGTCTTGTTAAGTATGCTTGATTCATTATATGTGGTTCCCCATTCTTTCCTCTTTCCTTAGTTCATTTTTTATCATTTCAATAATATATCTATAAATATGAAAAAGTTGGCACTTTCAAAGTATTTGACATATATAGCTATTAATTCATAACTCTAAAAAATTGTCTCTTTCAACCTGTCATTTTTAGAGCTTGTAGAGTTTATTACCGTAAGTAACCTGTGTTAGAAATTAGATTTTGAACTTTACAGGGAAGATAAATAAGCTCACGAACTCAAAAGTTATAGAAAAATACCTAGCCATAATTCTAAGCTAGGATTGCATGAAAAGGTCTCTAACTGGGGACTGTAACCTCTGTAAACATTGCACTGTGCTTGATAGTGGTTGCTAGTTTCCGACCTGTTTTGATTTCTCTCTAGGCTTCAAATACAGAGCAAGCCTATCATAAACCGAGCTATCCTAATACAGTTCAGATACACTGTTGCAGTGGATGGAGGAATATACCTCACAGTTTGTACACCAATGATGCAGATAATTTTACCCAAAGTTATTCTGAAGGCAAAATCAAAGTTGGGTTGACTTCTGTACACATTTTACTCACTGTTATTTTAGCTACAGTAAGCTGTTTATGATGAGGAAGCTAAGGCGGGGTAGCACAGGCCAGATCACCATTTGCTAAGGAACAGAACTGGCCTTCAAACTCAGCAGTCTGGCTCTGGAACCTTTGACCTCCTCTAGGGCTGCCAACCTTGGAATGTTTCTTTTCTTTCTTTCTTTTTAAGATTTATTTATTTAGTGTACATTGAGACAATTGGGGTTTTGCCTGTATGTATGTCTGTGTAAAGCTATCAGATCCCCTGAAACTGGAGTTTCAGGCAGTAATGAGCTGCCATATGGGTCCTGGGAATTGAACCCCCATCCTTCGGAAGAGCAGCCAGTGCTCTTAACCACCAACCTATCTCTCCAGCCCCTCCTTGGAATGTTTCTGTCTTCACTTCTTTGGTCTTACTTTATATCCTTTATTACGTAGGTCTGACAGTGTGGGCTCTTCATGTTCATGCTTCTTTCTTTCTTTCAATTAAGAAAATCATGGCCAGTCATCTGGGGAGCAAGTCTGAGTCCTGGTGGAACGAACTCTGGCTCATGAGTGATTGGNGGGATTTGGGTGCCAAGCTAGAATCAAGCGTGAATAAGCCTGTGGCAGAGGCTGAAGGTGAGGCCTGAGGACATGGTTTGTCCTCACTGTCACTCTGCATGCCTCATTCAGACTCAGTTGCACAGCCGTGAACCATCTGCACACACTTGGGACCAGGTTCATACTGTGCCTCTTCTTCCGCAGTCCTTGCCACTCTCACTCTCGAAAGCACAGAACTGATTTTGGCCTTGTCACTGGGAGATCATGAAGGAATATTAAAGAACAGATGGCCCTAATGCTCCGCTTCTATCTTCCTGGAAAGATTGCTACAACTTCTGGGTTATGACGGACATCCGACGGTTCTTCCCTTTCTCCTGTTCTGCAGGGAAGGGGCGGGCTTTGGGCTTAGCTAGGCCCCAGCCTAAT
Organism: Neotoma lepida; assembly: GCA_001675575.1. Taxonomy (NCBI): domain Eukaryota; kingdom Metazoa; phylum Chordata; class Mammalia; order Rodentia; family Cricetidae; genus Neotoma; species Neotoma lepida. The sequence continues at coordinate 12,577 of LZPO01067229.1, forward strand.
TCTCAATAATGCATTTACCAACTCTAAGATTGTGGGCAACTCACTTATTATTCTTGGATTCATTACTTCTTGGAAAGCTATAAAACTTATAGAATGAGATGGGAGCATTTTTATGCATTTATGGGAAGTTAACCCAGAAGTTTTAACACTATCTTCAATGGTCCCTTTGCCAATTACTCCAGCTTNAGAATGGCTGCTGCAAGAGTACTAAGTAAGAATGATAATTTTATTNATTTTTCTATCTATTTAGTATCAAGTAGGAGAAAAAGAGGGCTTACATAAATGTTTGCTAATAATTTTTTTTCCAAACAAGACTTTTAGAAATTATGCATAATATCTAGAAAACTAGGCAGGATGTAAAAGAGGGCCGAAGGAAAAGAAGTGTCAAACACTGCAGGGTGAAAGCACACCTATCATTTTCTGGAGAGGAGAAATCATGGGAATGTGGCCCTTCCTTCTTTGTACAGAGCCATCCACTCCTGTCATCTCCCAAGACCTTTCAAGCCTCTGAGCTCTGCTCTTGCCAGGGCCAGCTGTTGTTCATTATGNATGCTGTCCTGCTAGCCAGGGCCAGAGGAGGTAGACTTCAGGAACAGACTCTATTGCTTAGGAATGTATATGTTGAGGACACACGGAAGAGAATGAATGATAAAATCAGAGTTCTGAGGGTTCTTCTCTTCCTGGAGAACAGAAGGAAAGTTGAGTTGTAATCTTAAGGGACCCAGGTCTATCACTTCCACTCAGTATGTTAGCAAGCTCCCCTCACCTTGGGGAGCCTAACCTACCTGAGAAATGAGGGGCCTGAACCCAATCATCTCTTGAGCTTCACTTCAGTTTGCACACCACGGGCTTGGCTTTTCTGAGTAAACAATAAGTAAACCCAGGGTTGCGAAGCAGAAACAGAGTCCTTGCTCATCACTGTAAATGTCCACGATGTCAAAACGCAGGGCGGTAAAAAGTGAAGTAGAAAAATAAGGAAGGGGTGTGACAGGGTGTAATCTAAACTGTTTTGAAGGGTGTGCACTTTTTAGGTTGCTGAAATTCAGAGTTGGAAAATGTGTCTTCTGTTAGCTTATTTTAGAATTAGCCCAGCTACATTGGGTTTGATACATAAAGCAAGCGCAGCTTGCTCAGCTCAAGCTATCACGTTTTCCTGACAGAAGACAACCTTGGATGGTGGTTTTCCTATTGGGGCTTCACTCTTGGCACTCACCAAAGGGCCAAGAGTTTACAAAGGAGGAGTAAGAGAGGGATCGGTGACTTAAAGACTTATGATTACATTCATAATAGATCACATTAAGTTTATTATCAAAACTTACATATGCTCCCGAAATATACAAAACATAGTGAAGTATATAATGAATCTCTAAGGTCTCATGATCAAAAGTGAACTATGAATTCATGGGCAACTTCTGCCTCATCCTTCCATTCAGTCTGGTCTGAGCATGATTTCCTGTCTCTTATACACATCTAGATGTGTATAAGAGACAGGCCCAAGTCTATCTGTGAATACTTCCAAGTGCATCTCTGAAAGTAAGAATGATTTAAAGTGCAAGTGAAATAGTAACAGGCCGAAGAGTTCACAAAAATCCCTTCGTGCTGCATAGCAGAAGGTCAAGGCTTAGCTTTCCTGACTTACCCCATGGATCTTAANTAATTTGTTTCAATCTCGAGCCTAATAAGGTCCACAGATAACTTGGTGACTGTGTCTCTTAAGTCTCTTCAATCTATGAGTTTCCTCCTATATTTATTTCCTTAACGGCTATTTGGTGAAGAAAATGGGTCACTTTTGTGTGTGTGTGAATTTTCTGATTTTAAGGATTAAATTTCTGTCTTGTCTTTCAATATGTTCCTTAGTTGCCTCCATTTCCTGTAAATTGATACCTAAAGGCATGGTTTGAATCAGGTTAAAAGAGTTTTATGTGATATATAGTAATGATTATATATAACAATAAATAATTTTTATGCTTTATGAATGCAAAATATATTTTTATCAGGAGGCAAACAATGCCCAATTGTCTCTTTTTGTGATATTAGTAGCTGTTTTTAATCATTGTCCAGGTCCCTTAATTCATTAGAGTTTGTAATATATTAATTCTATTAATACAANCCCTTTTTAACCTAGTAGCTGAAATATTTCTATTATGAGAAACTTCTACTGTTTGATTACCCGGAGGGAATTTATGTTCATTACTATTTGTATAAGAAACTCCAGAGAAATACTGGANTTAACCATTTGTTTACCAGCTTGCAGCCCTACTTTCTAATATTTCTCAAAGGAAACTAATGGAAATTGTGTGTGCATTTTAAAATGATTCCATTTTGGACTCCTGTGTTTAGAATTATGTGGACTGTCATATGAACTTANAGAGACTGTGGTAGCCTGCACAGGACCTGCAATGGGTCTGTACCAGATGGAGTCCTTGAGCTGAAAGGAGAAGAGGAAGCAAGTTCCAACCCTAACCCAGAAGCTGTATCCAACAGACAGCCACTTGCAAATGAAATCAGTTTTTTCCAAGGGAGTCTCCCTGGGGACACCGCTCTTAGGAGTGGGCCCCCTGCCCAGCAGTAGATGGCCAATACAAAACAAACTCAACGACATCTTTGGACGTTCTTTTCCTAACTTTAAGTCAGAGATTTTTGTTTGTTTGGTTTTTACCTTACAGGTCCTTTGTGTATATATTATGGCTTCTGGTTTTGTGCTTTTATGGGATTCTTGTGTATACTAATGTGTGTGTGTTTCTGCT
>LZPO01067230.1:8835-19468 GCA_001675575.1 Neotoma lepida
AAGTGCATCTATACATATTAACACAGTGCAACAGACACAACATAAGTAAAAAACAAGAAACCTCAGTATATTGTGCCAGTTACAAAGCATGCGTATATGCATACAGAAGCTGAAGGAGGACACACTCAACTGTTAACAACAGTTGTCTCAGTGATGCCATAATGGAGCATTATTTTTATTAGAGCACATTAATGGTATGAAATGTTTTCTGATATTTTACAAAGGTATAAAAGATGCTCTGATCATACTCATCACCCCAAAGTGGAGACCTTTACTTTCTAGGTCTCCATTGCTGGATCTCCCTCCCCATGAATGTTATTTTAATTAAATTAATTAATTTATTTTGTGGTGCTAGGAATCAAATTCATATTCCCTGTATACCTAGTGAGTATACAAACACTGAGCATAACACTGGGTCTCTGAGTATGCTACTTCATAAAAAAACAAAGATATTCCAATTTTGGGGAAAATATGGAAAAGCAGATGACACAGAAAAATGTGATAGAAAAAGATATGGCAGTAGAAGTGAACACAGGCTGCCTGTTTAGGCTCCCTCAGACGGGGTGACCTGATACTCTCTAACCATCGACCATTGGCACAGGAGATGGCGTACAGAATTGGTGGTGTTAGAATTAAAGGTGTGTGCCACNATTGCTGCCTAGATTTGAAGCTTATTTTAATTTCTTTTTTGAGTGAAAAAATTTTGCTGGCTGGCGACATGGCTCAGTAGGTGGGGGCACTTGTCACAAAGTCTAATGATTTGAGTTTGATCCTCTAGACCCACATAGTGGAAGGAGAACACCTATTTCACAGGTTATCCTTGACTTCTAGAGGCATGCCATGGTAGGTGCTTGTTCTTCCTACCATAACTAAATAAGTGAAAAAAGAAAAGAAACCCAAAGAAACAATTAAAATAATATTTTGCACCAATTATTTTACAACCACATAGGTGGCAATACAATTATTAAAAAAAACTAAGTCAAAATTATTTTTGTCTGTATTTTCTTCTCATTGGCACAATACATGTAGAAGTTTCATACTGCTCACAGCATAAAGTCTGAATTTTACCTTCACATTGTATATTATACAATATTTCTTATAAAGCAGCATTTAAAGCTTACAAGCATGTCCAACCTTTTGACACTGTAACATGATGCTGTCCTTTACAAAGTTTATGCTCAAGAACTGCACAATTGGGTTAAAAAACTGCAGGGAAAAAAACCTCTCCTAATCTGAAATAACTTTATGTTCTTGTATTGGGCTGCATTCCGAGCTGTCCAGGGCTGTGGGTTGGACACATATGCTGGAGGGGTATATTTTGTTATTACTCCACATTTTTATTTTAATATAATTGAATAGAATTTTAACTAAATGCACTGATTGACTAGAAACTTCCAGTGTAGAAAATACGTCTTTGGATCATCTAGTTGCTTAGTCAGCCATAAATACTTCTGGATGATCTAATCTGTGAACAGTTAAACTATACAGTGTGGCAATTTTGTTCCAGGCTGAATGTTAACAAAAAGAAAGCTGTTGTTTAAAGATGTGGATGACCAAATTTTGCTCTTAGAACACTTGGTATATGTATGTATGTATGTATATATATATATGTATATATATATGGCAAATATGGTTCTGAAAAATCTAAAAACTGCTGTACCATTTTGTGAGTGTGATAAAAATTCTGTAAAATCATGCTATTATGTGGCAGGAGAGAATTAGGTTGAGATGGAAGAAGGAGAATGGACATAAACTGCCCCCAACAATGAGTGCTAACTTAAATGACTTTTCTAGCATTGTATCAGACAATCCATCTACTACACTCATTGTCAAAGTTGTTTTAAAAGTATAAGCATGACCATGCTCTTCCACTGAGAATCATTTAGAGACCTAGAGAAATAGCTCACTCAGGACAGCCCACCACATAAGCACAGGTATGAGGACCTGGATCTGGATACCCAGCACCCAAATAAAATATCAAGCATGGTATAATGTTTGAATTCTCACAGCTGGGGCTGAGGAAGGGTAGACAGGAGGATCTCTGAAACTCACTAGCAGCCGGCCTTGCTGAATTGATGAGCTCCACATTCAGTGAGAGATCCTATCTTAAAAATGAAGTGATTGCGCTAGACACCCAACACTGACCTCTCTCTTCCATGTGTGTACACACATATATACACTGCACACATGCAAATATTCCACACATAAAACAAGCAAGCAAGTATTCAGTACTTTCCTTAAGGAAAGCATACCCTTAAAGTTAAAAGATCTGTACACTGAACCATAAAAATGTATGAAAGAAATTAAAAACACAAATAAAAGGAAAGATACCCTGTGTTCAAGGGCTGAAAGAATTGAAATAATGAAAAAGGTTCATATTACCCAAAGCAACATACAGATGATAATCCTTATCAAAATCCTAACGATATTCACAGAAATAGAAAGTACTCTTAAAGTTCATAAGAAACTGCAGAACCTAATGAATTTTTACACACAAAAATGGCCCATGATGGTGCTGGAGAGATGGCTCAGTGGTTAAGAGCACTGGCTGCTCTTCCAGAGGACCCAGGTTCAATTCCCAGCACCCACATAGCAGCTCACAACTGTCTATAACTCCTGTTTCTGGAGATCTGACACCCTCACACAGACATACATGCAGGCAAAACACCAATGTACACAAAATACAAATAATTTAAAAAATGGCCAGTGATATCAGCGGGGATGGTGGTGGTGCACAACTTTAATTCCAGCCCTCAGGGACACAGAGGCAGGTGGATCTCTGTGAGTTGGAGGCCAGCCTGGTCTACCAAGTGAGTTTCAGGGCAGCCAGGGCTACACCAAGAAACTCTGTCTTGAAAAACCAAGGGAAAAAAAAAACAAAAACCAAACAAAACCAAAAACTAAACAAACAAACAAATTAAAAAAAACCAGACACAGACTGGAAGAAAAGAACAGAGGGTCCAGAAACAAAGCTGAACATACAGGCAACTAACTTTTAACAAGGTTAACAAGAGCACACAACGGGGAAAGGCAGTCTCTTCAACAACTGCCTTACTACATGCAAAGAACAACATTGGGGAGAGGGAGAGGGAGAGGAAGGAGGGAGGGAGCAGAGGAAGGAGAGAGACAAAGACACACACACACACCCCCAGACTCATAGCTTATACAAAAACCAAGTCAAAAGGGTAAAAGACCTAAATTCAGAGAAGAAACTGCCATTCTGAGAGGACAACATGGACACTGGTACACTGGCTTTCTCGCAGAAATTTTGGGTGTCACACCAAAAGCTTAGGCTATAAAAGCAAAATCAAACAGGACTACATTAATCTAAAAAGTTTCTTCATAGCTAAGAAAACAGAACGAAAAGGTGGCTTCCACAGTGAGAAATACTTGCAAGCCTGTGTCTGACAAGGAGTCAACAGGAAGATTCCCGAAGAACTCATGGAACTCTACCATAGAATATGAGTCGGATGGAAAACAGCCCACAGGGTCATGTTCAGCATCATCAATCTCAGGGGAAAAGAAATTCAAATCCTCTGTCAGAAACTGTCTTATACCTTCTAGAATGGTGCTTCACCCAAAAGTCAAGAGATGACAACTGCTGGCAGAGACGGGGAGGATAGAGAACCCTTGTACAGCACTGGTATAGCCATCTCGAGAACCAGGATGAGGTTTCTGATGAAATCAAACACAGAACTATCATATGCTAATAACATCTAAAGACATGGGCACACTCAACAGCCAGAGTATGGCTCAATGGAACTGTCTGTTGATGGACAAATGGAGAGGAGCAGCACATATACACACACTACAACATCATTCAACCTTAAAGAGCCCAAGATCTTGCCTTTTGCCATAGGTTGGAGAGTTTGGAGGGTATTGTATTATGTTAAGTGAAACAAGCCAAGTGTAGAGAGAATAATCCTACATTACCCAATCTGCATGTGGAATAACAACAACAACACCTGTATTTGGGTTTCATGATAAATGAGTAGCTCTTAGCTACTCTTGCCACATAAGCACATAGGAAACAATATGAGAGGTTAACATGTTGATTTGCTTCTTCCATATAGAAACCTTTCCTACTGTCTGTAGCATCACATAACATTATGTTATACTCCTTAAATATACCCAATCAAATTTATTTTAAAAGGATTAAGTTGGAGCTGGTGAGATGACTTAGGGGGTGTCTGCTGCCTGATGACCTGAGTTTAATCCCTGGAGCTTGCATGGTGGAAGAGAAACAACTCTTGAACGTTGTCCTTTGACCTCCATAGACAGACAGACAGACAGACAGACAGACAGAAAGACACACAGACACACAGACACAGACACACACAAACACACACACACACATGATAGTTATATGCATATCCATAAATAATAGAAATGGATGTTACTTTCACTTAGGACTCTAGCAATTTTGAAATCTGCAGTTTTCCTGTTACATATCTTTTTCTTTAATTGAAAGTTTTTTCTTTAAAAATTTTTACTAGTATTTTGAAAATTCATATAATGTGTTGTGATCACATTCATCTCTTCCTTAGACTCCTTCCAGACCCAACTTTGTGTCCTTTTATTTTCATCCATCAAGTCCAATTTGTGCTGCCCACATATTTGTGAACAACAACAACAAAATTATATGTCTGTCTGTGTGGGTCTATTACACAAGAGTGCCCCATGCCTGTGGAGGCCAGAGAGGGTGCTGGATTCCCTCAGCTGGAGTTGAGGTAGTTGTGTGGGTGCTGGGAACCAAAGTCCAGTCGTCTGGAAGAGCAGCAAGTGCTCTTGACCACTAAGCCATCTCGCTAGTCTCATGGGGCTCTATTTTTATTTCTTCAAAAAATTCTGCTTTCTCTGACCCTTGAGTTGAAGGAGAAATCTCTTCCAGGCTTCTAGAGCACTTTGAATACTTCTCAAGCACAACACAGAGCACAGCATACTGTAATTCTTCATTAATCTGTTCGAATATCTTTCTAGCCTTAAGTCTTTTTAGGGAAGAATCTGTGTCTGTCTCCCCACTCTCACCCCATGTTTATCTTCTCATCCTTTGTAACTTANAGTATCACACAGTATATGCTCAATAAATGTTAGCTGCATGGATGAAGGAAGTCATTAGTTTTTTTTTGTGTGTGTGTGTGTGCAAAGGAGGTTTAGTCTAATACTTGCAGTTTCTTAGACTCACCATGGAGTAATCTTTAAGGCCCTTCTTTTGGTAAGTTAGCTGAGATGAATTTTGGGGTCCTCAAGGCATAATCATCCTATTGCCTACACAAGACTTTTGGAAGCTTTATTATCTGCATGCTATACACAAAGCAAAGGCTATTGTCCATAGTCCTGGATAGCCTGTTTCCAACAACTGTTATTTCCTGATGGCATTTTACAAAATCTCTAAATATTTCAAGACCAACACAGCCTTTATCTATCTTCTTGTTATCACTTTAATGTAAATATATGACCACTTCTAATGCTGTATGCCAGAAATATTTTCTTAATGGGAGACATCCTTTATAAACAAATCAGTTCGTGCAACTACGTAGCTGGGTATTTCTGGCTAGGTCCCCTCTTCTGTTGTTGTTGTTTTTCCCTGAAGAGCTTCTGTGGTACTTTTACAGGCTTCCAGGGCTCTGTAAATCCCCTTAAGTAAACAACAGGTCTGTTAACTTGGTCACAAGGAGTAGCAATGGTTTGCATAAAACTTTACAAACTTAATTTATGAGTGTTAAAGAAGCATATGTTGCTTCAAGATGAAGATTCTTAAAAAATTTTTTGAGATGCTATCTGTCTGTCTGTCCGTCCATCCATCCATCTATGTATGTGCATGGGTGTCTTGCCTACATGTATGTTTATGTACCACTTGTGTGTCTGGTGCCCAAGGAGGCCAGAAGAGGGCACTGGATTGCCTGGGACTGGAGTTACAAACAATTTAGAGCTGNCATGTGGGTACTGGGAATTGAACCCAGGTCCTCTGCTGAGCCATCTCTCAGCTCAAGATGTAAATTTTTCAGTGAAGAGAATACTAGTTTGTTCCAGCTATTTTTACAGTTTAAATTTTTACAAGCTAAGCTTCCTAAAATCAGCTACCAAAGGAAGGAATACCAACAATTCCATGTTGGCCGCCTCATGAAAATGAGCAGTATTTCTCCCCTCTGTGCACTCTTCAACCAACAGATGTCACTAAAGATACCCGTACCCAGAGGCAAAAGAAGAAAAGATTAAACAAATGGAAATTGAGCATAAAAACATCCACTTCTTAAAGCTGAGAAGTAGGTTTCCAGAGTAATAACATTTATTACACTGCATGCAACATTTTAACCAAAAATTTAGAGAAAGAAATTTCTTTTATTAAGTTGCTCAGGCTGAAGGATCATTGCACTAAGTTTTGAAATACATGTTCTTGAAGCAATTTAAAACTCATTAGAAATAATAGGCTAGGGCTAGTAGAAAATGTGGTAAAATTTAATCCTCATCCAAATGTTACCTGGGCTGTACAAACAGGAAATTGTTTTGTGCTACTGTGGCTAACCTCAGTGCTGACCCTGAGCTGTAACAGCAAGAGCAGCTGAGAGCTGAAGCAAAATTAAAAACTTACATCAAAGTATATCATGACAGAATGTAGATAAATAAAACAGCATATCAAAAGTATTATTTTTCTGCCAGTCTCACAGAGCAGTGAAGAAGAGATGGTCCATAAAATGTGTAATAAATCGGGTGCAGTAAGCAATGAGTCCTCTCCAGTACCACCCCATCCTCGACTACCCAAACAAGGAAGCTCAATGAGGGTGGGGACAGAAGGGCCCTTTAGGATTCCCTGTCCTTCACCTTGGATAACCCAAAGAAGTAAGTATTTCACGCTCTGCTCAGCNTCTCTGCTACTCTTTCATCCTCCAGACTCCTAGATGGCAACCATATGATCTCCCTCTGACAAGCATGCCAGACTCTCCAGAGGAAAATCATGGCAAGAAAATATTCCAGACCCCGGAAGGCTGGAAGTCAGCATGGAAATTCCATGGAGGATGGGGGACAGTCTTGTATTATTCTATGTGAAGGGCATGTGTTAAAATCAATGGTAACACAATTGGAGGTAAATCTTCCCACGTGTACCTTTGGTTTCCCTCAAGTTTTAGGATGAAAAATCACTAAAACACATAGTGCTTGTCATAACTTCTTAAATCTTCTCAAGAAGCAGGAAGGGATATGGAAAAATGACTACCTACAGTCACACTGACTTCCAGTGAAATTCCAATCTGACTAATTGACAACTACATAATACCTGGCAAGCTTCTTAATGCCAACAGCTTCAATTTCAGTTTCTTGTTACAGTAATCACAGTGGCTAGTACAGTATTTATAGTAATTGTCTTAGGGTTTCTATTGCTGTGAAGAGACACCATGGCCACGGCAACTCTTATAAGGAAAACATTTAATTGGGGCTGGCTTATAGTTTCAGAGGTTCAGTTCATTATCATCATGGCAGGAAGCATGGTGCAGGCAGACATGGTGCTGGAGAAGGAGCTGAGAGTTTTACAACTTGATTCACAGGCAACACAAGAAGAGGTGCCACACTGGGCATTGCTTGAGCATGTAAGACGTCACTCAAAGCTCACCCCTGCAATAACACACTTCCTCCAACAAGGCCATACCTCCTAATATTACCAGAGTCTATGGGAGCCATACTTATTCAAACCACCACAGTAACTATACTGGCTAACTGGTCTAAGGCCTTTCAGGACAGTATCTGACTCAATTCTTTATAACTACCTCCAACTTACTCAGGGCCGGGGAACCAGCAATACCTGTCCTGAGGACTTGAGGAATGTATGATACATGACCTAATACAGCATTTGTTGTCATTTGCATCCTTGATGATGACCCTTCTGGGCTGAGATTGAATCTTAAAGTAGTTTTATCTGCATTTTCCTCATGGCTAAGGATGTTGAATATGTTAAAAAAAATGGTTTGTGGTCCATTCTATAGGAGGGAATCCATGTCTAGTACTATATATTCAAGCCCCCAATCCACGACTGAACAGGTCTCAGGCCCCACTGTGGAACCTAGTACTGCTACTTTGCTGAACCAACACATCTAGACACCATGCTTATACCTGCAGACAAAAGCTACTTACTAATCAGAGCAGCCTCCTCCTCCAGTGAATGGAAGTGATTGCAAAGATCCATGGCTTCAAAAATGCTGAAGATAAAGGGAGGCTGAAGGCTCTACCCTAAATAAGACATTTGCACCACCCCCTCAAGGCTCAGGGAACACTGGGAGAGGAGGCAGAAAGAACCAAAGAGCTGAAAGGTAGGAAGAAGGGCTGCAAATTGCCATCTTGGAAGCATGACATGGCAAAATCATGAACTCACTGCAGCTGTGTGTGCTGGCGCTGGGTCCACAAAAGTCAGACCCCCTAAACAGTCAGCTACGGGTGGGGAAGGGACTCATGGAGCCTCCACTTACTGCACATCTACTGGAAACTAACTGATTCTGGGGCACAGGGCAGCATTCAGTTGTATCCCCACTAGTGGGTGCAATGTCCACAAGCTCTGAAGCTTAGTTCTGAACNCAGCATCACACCACTTCTACAGGACATAAAACAAAATAAAAACTAACAAACATGGACACAACTGCTAAAAGGAAGGGGTTATCAGGGGAATATGGAGGATCTGGAAAGACAGAATACAGTACATACACGTATGAAATTGTTAAATAACAAAAAAAAATGAATGCTTATAACTCAGAAAAAAAGTCTCAGCAAGAAAATTAATGAAATTGGTAAGTGTTAGGGATAATGGTAGTTCTTAGGCTTAAACTGCTAAATAAATTGTAAAAAAAAATTTAATGTGATTGACTAGAACAATCTTGACTTGGGAACTCTACTTCTAGTAGTACAGAGCCAAAATGTCCTATTCCTTGTAATACTGTAATAAAACATTGACTGCTGTTTGCCAGGGTATTTCCTGACAAAGTGGTCTAAGCATTCATAGACCCAAGACAGCAAATTCCTTGATATAAATTTGAGAAATTATGAATATACTATAACTTTAAAAAGTTTATTGTATTTTTTACTACTGACATTGGAATTTTATCCCAAAGAAATACATCAAGTTGGCCAGGATGTCATTACCTCTCCCGCCTGATGCTGTTCAGGTATGCACTATTACCCACTCCACAAATTCATACAGATATGGAGGTTCGAAAGAATGAAACAGTGAGCCAGTTTCCCTCCAGAAACAGGTGAAGTTATACTGCAGAGACCAATGTGGAAAGAGGTATTTACCGTAAGTGCAAATCATTTTGCTTGCTTCTCTGAAGAGAAGAATTCCATTAGGAGAGGATACATCAAAATTCAAACGCTGAGACCTAAGAAATATAGCAAAAATCAGACTATTCCTGCAGATAAAGAAACCAAATATCAGCATGTCTAGCAATTTCATTTACAAGAAGCAGCTCAGTACCAATTATCCTTTAAAGAGCCACTCCAATCCAACAGTTACTGATAAAATATACACAATAATTTCTTCACTATTGGTTGATTCAAAGTGTTCATATTTTAATTTATCAAAATAATATCCTAATAGTTTATATCACAGATCTTCTATCTCTTCTCTTTTCACGCAAAGTGGCTGATGGATAATTATTTAAAAACTGTACGTTACACACTTGCTATCTCCTGCAGTATGAATCATATCTTTTAAAAAAAACTCTAGAGTGACAGGGGATGCAGGGTCTTTTAGTAATGTACAAATGGGAACTGGGTCATCTCACAAATGGGACACATTTCAAATACACTACACAGCTATAGACCATGGTTTCCTCTGTGCACAGCTGAGCTAATAAGAAACAAATTCCACAAGTTCTGAGAAAAACTTTGTTTTCCTGGCTCCCCGCAGATGGAGAGCACTTTGAACAGAGTAAGGGATTGACAAGCCTTCTGACGTAATATCTGCTTTTAGCCCCTTCTCCAGCTTCATTTGGCTCTGGCATGCCATCCTGCTATGCTTTCAAGATACAATGGAATGTCTTTAAACAATGTTGCAAGAAACAAACAAAATAAAACATCAACTAATTGTCAAACAAACCAAAAAAACTACCCCCCAAACCACAGGCAAATAATTGCTAATGTTCTANTTGCTAAACAAATTGCTGCTTTTCAAAATTAGTTTACTATTAAGTATCATAATAACCCTGATTAGAAAATGCAAATATGTAATTCACACTCAATTCTAGAGAAGTTTATACATAGTGTTTGACGAAATACAAATTCTTTTTTTTTTAAAGATTTATTTATTATGTATATAGAGGAGGGTGCCAGATCTCATTACAGATGGTTGTGAGCCACCATGTAGTTGCTGGGAATTGAACTCAGGACCTCTGGAAGAACAGTCAGTGAGTGCTCTTAACCTCTGAGCCACCTCTCCAGCCTGAAATATAAATTCTTATATGGCAATTATTGAGTCATCTGTGCTATGAATTACCTACTATGGCAGACACAAAATACTTCATAACATAGAAAATTATTTTTTCTATTAAATGCTATTTTGATAATGTGTTTAATTAACAATTTTAATTATAAATAACCCACTTATAATGTTAAATATAACGCCCATATTCTCTGAATATTTAAGATACTTGAG
>LZPO01067230.1:24368-36590 GCA_001675575.1 Neotoma lepida
ATGAGGGGACATGTGCTTTGTGACACATCCATGCTGTGTCCATGAGGGGACATGTGCTTTGTGACACATCCGTGCTGTGTCCATGAGGGGACATGAGCTGTGTGACACATCCGTGCTGTGTCCATAAGAGGACATGTGCTGTGTGACACCTTTCCTCTCTCCTGGCTGGTAACCCATCTTTTCAAGCTTGTTGTGACTTTTGGTTTCCTAGGAAACCTCTCCCATTTTACCATAATACTTGTCAATTCTTCACAAATGTTTATGTGGTCCTTTACACATGTCTCTGTTATAACACATGTGCAATTAGTTGGTCAACAAGGGTTCCTTTTGCATGTTAACTTAACTGCAAACTTCTGAAGAGCAGCAATTTATTCTTGTATTTCTTATGCATAAAACACACATTCCAAAGAATGCTGGCTCAATGGTGGCTGTTTAGGCTTTGATTCTTCTCCTGTTTACCTTGTTTCACATACAATGCCAATTACTTTCTTCTTGAGAAATACTTCTGATTATGTTGATCAATCAAAGTCATCAGAACTTATTCTACAGGTTCTACGCTGGCTGTAGAACATGGGTATACATTTTGGAGTCTGACAGTCAAGAGTCCCAGACAACCTGCTTCTCTAACCATGAAGTAAGCTCTGTCCTAATGAAGCATCTTTATTACCCCCCTAACCGATGATCACCTGAAACTGTCTCTTCCTAACTCTCCAGGGTCCAGTCTAACTTGACCTGGCAAGAGTTAGGTGACATGGTCACCTTTACAGGGCCTTCCTGATCCCCCAGATAAATGACGTCTCTTTCCTGTCTGTGTTCTTATTATGGCATCTACAGCTTCCTATGTTGTTGTAAGTTAGTCACGCACAGGACTTGCTTGAACTAAAAAGTTCATCTGAGGTAAGAATTGTGTCTCAGTAACCTATACTGTTCTTCGAACCAAGCACACTGTACTACGGAAGCCCACTTCGCTGATTAAGAAAGCAAGTATGAGTCCTTTGTTAATTATTTTAGGAAAAGAAGCGACTGTGGTGACATAGTTATTTTGTAGCAGACATTTCAGTGGGACCTTTATATAATCACGCCATCACAACATTCTTACAAGAGAACTAGAGATGGGGATTATTAGCTCTGTTTCATGGAACTGGAACTCAAAGTTACTTACCCAAGACCCACAGGTTGTGAAGTGGTAAAACCAAGGCTGGAGTTTAAGACTGTCTTACCACAGAGCTCGTGTTCTTCTGCCATCTCTCATTGTCTTGCTTTGGTTTTGTGTATGTGCTTATGTACATTAATAAACAGCTCGTGTGAGCTCAATGAGCACATCACGAGAATTAGACTGCATGGAAATAATATTCACATTTGTTTATTTTTCAGTTTTCTTTGGGACTCTTGACACCTTAATCTAAATATAACCTGGGAAAGGTTTAAATAATGTATTTCAATACACTGCAAGGTAGTTTTTTTATTGTTGCATTCTTACTTTAGGGGCGAAGGTATAAATGAATGATTTCTTGCTGAATTCTCTAGTTATGGGAAAATCATCAAGATGGTTTCAGGCCATTTAGTTTTGGAAGGACGGAGTGATAAGCAATGCAGTTTGTGTAACAGCTAATGCAGTCAGTGTTCATAGAGATGCTTCTGAATTAAATAGCTAAACACTAAAATAGCATTTTATCAAACAATCATCATAAATAAAATGTATTTTGACTTTATGATGACATGTGCTCTTACAGGAATGTTTCTTCTGCAAGCTAAGGATTGCATAACAAATTAAAGAACACACATCTATGTGGATAAAAGGCAAATAAACTTTCCCCAGCAGTAATGTGGGAATCATCACTGACGGCTTGACATATCAATATTTCAGGAAGAATAAATGACTTTCATATCCGCATTTTTAAAAAATCATATACTTATTCATTTTTGCATTACTTGAATACTTTGGAAAGAATCTGTACTTTATCACCTGAAACTGTTAAAAGTATTTCAAAATATTTTAATAAAGCTTTTTGAATGATCAAATAATGTAACTTTTAAACAAATTTTACTATTATTATAAATATTTGCTCTTCATCCCTTGCCCAAAGGAAAACTATAAATCTTGTCTCAACTGAATGAACACCATTTATCATATTCATTTTGTTGTCAATACAATTATGAAAAGCCTTTGGCCTTTTCCCAAGGAAGCTGATTTGCTACTGAAACTCAATTATTATAAGCAAGGCCAGTAGCAAGCCACTGCGTCTTGCAATGTAGCACAGCTTGCTGTGTAAGTGACATCTCGCCCTTCGCTCCCGACCCCAATAACTTCAACATCTATGGTCAAATGGAGGAGATACTGGTTACTAGTTCAAAACAAAACACCAAGTCCCAAGATTTTCCGTTTCTGCCATCTGCTGGACAAATGCTGAAATGGAAACCAGATTATACTGACACAGGAGGGAGTTTCTGATCTTGGCTTTTCTTAGAATTGGTGAACAGGAAAAAAGCCTGTTAACTGTTGGACAGGCTGGCTTTAGAGCCTGGTTTCAAGTGAAATATTTTTTTTGTACCAAAATTAGACTTTTATGATTTTCCAAATAAATGAAAGTTTTGATTTTGGAAGTGGGTGTGTAGAGAAATAAAATGGTCAATGTATCTGGTCTACCCTTTGTGGATTAATTAGACTTTTTTATGATTAAATTTATAACCTCTGTACACATACATTATATGTATAAGTCATGTAGTTGATTCTTCAGGGCCATGAAAAAATCTTATCTGTCTGATCGCTAAGAAAATAAATGAGGAAGTAGGTTTCTATAGCAACTAAAACCATTAAAGTCACTAATACTCTACTCTAAACATTAGTGTTTAAAAATTTTCATAATGTGTGGTGTTCTCTCTAAAATACGCTCAGATCTGTTATGTTTTGGGCCACAACTATGGTACAATCATTGCACACTGCTTTTAAGACATTTCCTTTACAATATATAAAGAAAGTTTGGGTAAGAAAGGCTTAAATAACGCAAGAGAGAAATAGTACCCCTAAAAAATGTAAATTAAGTTGGGCATGTTACAGGTCTGTAATCCCAAAACTTAGGTGGCTGAGGCAGGAAGACCAGGAGATTAAGCTCATCCTTGGCTCCATGTCAAGTCTGAGGCCAACCTGGGCTACACGGAACACCATTTCAAGAAAGAAAGTCATAAAATAAAACAAGTCAGTTTGCTTTAAAGTAGAATTTTCTTATGTGCTTCTGGTTTCAAATATAAAGGGCATGAAGCTATCATACTTCAGTGANGTGTATAAACAGTCATCTCCTGTTAGGATCAAAGACGACTCAGAGTACTATTAACATGTTAATAAATGTTTATGGCCATTGTGTGTGTGTGTCAGACATCAGACAGAATGGTTACTTATCTTAGTGGTCACAGTAAGCCAGGATACTGGATTGTCTCCTTTGCTGGATGATGACATCAAGTCTCCGAGAAATAGAATGATTTGCTGAGGTTTACACAGTAATTGAGGAGCTGGGATTTCAAACCTCATCTGGCTCTTTTTATTCTTATATGATAAAGCATTTCTATATAAGGATTCCCCCCTCATCTATACCATGGTTTAGTAATGGTAAATCCAAATTTTATAGCAAATGACAAATCCTGGGCATTTATCCCCATNACCTTCATGACTGTTAAAATCCTCATCAGTTCCAGGAAAGGCGCAAAGCTACACAGAGAAACCCTGTCTCGAAAAACAAAACAAAACAAAACAAAACAAAAAAAATCCTCATCAGATGACCAACTGTAGCTTTATGAGTAAAATCTNGCAAAGATAAACTAACCTTCTCAGCCCTGCTAATTGAGATAGAACAGAGACTTCAAATCTCCTCAGAAAATACCACATGGTACAAATCACTGATCACAAGTACAGATATTAGCTGCACGATGCCTGCAGCCCCAACATAAACAATCATTTGAGGGAAGTGATTTTTAAGTTGTCAATATTTAATGGTATCTATCAAAAAGTGACCTCTTTGAGCCAGGTCTCCAAATGCTATGCTCAGTTATCTGCACTGCTGCCACTGTGCTGTAATTTTTAGCTGATTACACATTAGTTCATTTAGCTTTGTTTCCTCTTCCCTACTGTGCCACACTATTAAACGAAAGAGAGGGGCCTGGCATCCCTCTGTGCACAGAGCTGGTATTGTCACAGTGTAATAAGGATACATCCAGTCAAACAGCATGGTGTAGCTGGTCTTTGTGTTCAGTGCAAAGGCAATCCCTCGAAGATCTCTTGCCAGCCCGATCAACATACGCTGTCAGTGGGAAAGAGACACAGTAATTGATTTTCACGTTAGTGCAGAGCAGATGGAGTAATAATCAGGCAATAATGACCACATATCTGATTCTGATTCATTAGCTAAAATGTCTCGCTCAGATCCCTTTCCATAGAAAACCATAGACTCTTTAATAAACAGACCATCAATCTGCTGACCAACTCCACTTTGCTTCTTATAAATTGAGCTAAGTCTTAATTCCAGGAGCACAGAAACATTGAGATGCAATATACGTTTTATCCGAATACTGCCAAATTAAAAAAAAACAAAACAGGATTCATAATTTCACAAGAGATATATATAGTCTAGACATTATTTAATAGGAAATCTCAACCAACTGGCTTGACTAAAATCAANGTCACTATACTATTCAGTCTGCCCTAGAAACACACTGGCATTTAAAGACCCCAAAGAAAAGTTGCAATAACTCAAGACAAGATAAAACCGGTGAGGTGACCTACTGCATNATGATATACCCAGAAAGGCAGCCATATTGTTCAAGTTAGTGAATGATTTAAGGAAAAAAGTTCTGTATTTAATGTCACAAGACTCTGAAATTGAACTCTAGCATTGTTTAATTCTTAAAGGCAAGGCAATTTATCAGTCTTAGTTTCCTCATCTATCAAGGGGCTAATTATAATTATAATTTTGGCCATTCTATAGACCTGCTATTTTTGTGTGCAAAAATGCCTAGCAACAGCCTGACAAATAGTAAGTGTGGTTCACAAATGGTTTTAGAAGGGAAAGGGGGAACAAACCAAACCTCCTTGACATGAATAAAAAAGATCTAACTCATACTCTGGACTCTTAATTAAGCTGTCCTTAGGATGATGATTGGGAGGAGAAAAGAAAATCTGTGAACAGATGCTAGAATGTCAGAACAAAGAGCACAAATAAACATAATTGCCCAACAAGGAGGTGTGATAGCTGAGATACACAACTGTGATTTCTGAATATACTGCTTCAGTAGAAACGGTAAGCCAGAAAATGGTCTTGGGATCTCCACAGATTTTGACTTTGGTAATGAATGGAAATCTGTCTGGTAAGATGCCTAAGTTATCAAGTAGGCAATGAGTTTGACCATCTTAATTACGGAGGACACTTCAAAGGAACAATCACAGTGGGCAGTCAGGTGTCTTGCTCCTCCTACCTAGCAGGCAACTCAACGCACCTGGGTGTTGTCCAGGGGACTATACAATTTCTACTTCTAACAGTCCATAGACTGATGGGAACTCAAAGTTCTGAATCTGAAAACTCCTAATTTCAATTTTTGCTGCTTAAAATGACTCATTTAGCTTTCTCCCATAACACCAGCTTCTGCTTTTCTACAACCACCAGGCCTCCTCACAATTACCTCATGTTACTGTTAGTTTTTAAATTGCTTACTATTCAGTTTTTTTTTCCTCACCAGTTAGAACTGGTCTCTTTCTCAGCTTCCTTCCTTGCAGCCTCCAGAACAAAATCAGTCATCTATGAAGCATCCTCTGAACACTGGCATTCTGGCTGCCATCTATGCTATCCTATGGATTCTACTTGGCTTTGCCATCTATTACAGGACTTTTTAAAAATTCTATTTTTATGTACACTTATACAGGCTACTCTTCAGGTAATTTTAAGCTTCTATATACATATAAGATATCCATTATTCAATTCTAAATTAGTGAACAAGAACCATGAATTTTACTTTATGCCTTGTACAAAGGGCTTTTCATAAAATGTCATTATACAAAAGTTTAATTTTATGTGGTCAGACTTTTTCTTCCTTGAAGGTACCAAGTTGATACAAATGCTCTAATTAAGCAAATCTACGGTCTTTTTAATATAGTAAAATGTAGCCATAAAATTATACTAATGTTTTACTTTTGGAAAATGTTAACTTCAGAGCAGAGCTAGCGTATAACAAACTAAGCATAAGTTTTAGATAGTCACTCTAGCAGGAAAGTGTACTGTTAATGTAAGAAATGGATTCATTATATTAAAAAATAGCAGTCCTCTCAGGGCCGCATAGACTCTACACAGACACATAAACAACTCTACAGGAGAATTTTCTCAATACTTAGCTCTGGTACGAGACAGACAGCCTTAACTAGGAGCTCACACTAGCTAGCAAATAACCCAGAATCTTGGGGGTGGGGTGGGGGGGCAGATCTAAAAGGTGATGAGTTCCAATAATTTTCTTGAGGAACATTTGAGGAGTGGGGTATGTCTGTGATCTACTCCTGTGTACTCCTTTTTGGAGAGTTCAAGAAGAAACTGCTGAGAGCTTCAGTCCGCGGCATGGTGAACAGTTGTCTGTGTGCCAAGTGTGAGACGGATGGGCTGGGAAACAGCTGAAACGCAGCTCCTTCCACCCTGACCCCCAAACAGGGTTTCTAATGGGAAGTCTGACAGACCCTTTACTGTAGTGGCACTACTGGGGCAGCTATAATATTATCCTCATAATTCTACTATATAATAACAACAAAGAAAAAGAAGGTGAAGGGTCATTGTGCTTTGTCTTTAGAATTAAGATGGCTGTCTTCATCCTTACAGCATACTCTTAATTCTGGAGACACATCTTAATAACCTCTAAATAGTTCCAACAAAAGAGCCGTGTCAGAGGAATGAGCAGGCCCCAAGGTGTCTCAACTGGAGTGTTTTCATCTGCCTTTATTGCTCTATCCCTCTCCAGAATTAAGGCAATAACCTGTGATAAATTATTCAGGAACTGCTACAGGGATCAAAGCAAAATCATTCTGTTAAAGTGCTGTTTGCAACATTTGGCACTTAGTGCGAAAACTTTTAATGTGCGCATGCTGAAAATCAAGGATTTTAAATAATTTAACATTGGGGAGTTTTTACGAAGGGACTAAAGATAGCAGGTTCCTATTTAACTGCTCTCTTCCTCTGAGAAGTTTTCATTCATTTTCTTTAAAACCCGTGACGTCATGGCTGAACTGAAAAATATGCATGGGCCAGGGTAATAGCACACTATATTTTAATATGGATAAAATGATGGGGGACAGGAGGCATAAGACATTTTCAAATAATACTCCAGAACTAGGATTTTTTTTTCTTTTTGTTCGTTTGTTTCTTTCACCTTGACTTTGCAGAGAGAAAAACCGAAAACAAAACAAAACAAAAACCTCAAGACAAAAATTCAACATTCCCTTCAATATTATGAGGACTAAGTAAAGAAAACAAAGTTATAAATAAGGGCTTTTCAGCATTTCTTTTCCTCACAGTATTTCAGTTTGGCAGCACAGGTCCTAAAATCTGCATTTGAAAAATATCTATAAATAGGGATTTAGACGATCCTGGTAAGGGTTGCAAATTAAATGAATTTGGCAGTCCTGCAGCATTTTCATAAAGATATTTTAACAGCATCACCTCCTGTGGATTGGAATACTAAATACTTTATTGGAGAACAAAACAGAACTGTTTTCACCTTTAGTACTTGCAAAATGAAGTACCTGAAAGCACCTTTGCATGTATTATTTATTCACCATGATAGAAAAATAGCCTTAACCTAATAAATTACATTTAAGAGCATTTAGTGCAAAAGTTTTGTTTATGATAAAGCAACAGATTTTGTTCCTTATTGGTAGCTTTAAGCACCAAGTTTTCCTCATACAAATTAGACAGATGGTGCTTACAGTAGAATTTACTAAAGGTCTGTCACAACAAATGCAGCCAAGCTGCATATTTAATCACTGCAGAATCTTGTCTACCTGCAGCTGCCAACTGCTAATCCAATTTCCCTGATAAATGTGGCAAGAGACACGATCAGCAATAAAGAGCATCTAACTCCATTTTCCTGCAGGGCGTCTTTTGATGAACATTTAGGACGGAAGCACGGAGTGCACTGTGTGGCCTTGGTTCGTGGCAGCTGCATGCATTCTGAGGCACAGTTCTCAGGTTACTCACTTAATTCTGCCACTATCATTACGTTGCTATTGATCTCAGTAGCTGTTGCCTACACAGCATTACTCTAGATGAAGCTGAATCAGGCAGTTATCATGCATCAAACTTGCTCAAAAGCCTGGAGATTTCCCCTTAATTACTTGTGATTTTATTTGCAAATACCGTTAAAGTGTAATCAAGCAGTCACTTTCCAGGGTCGTTAAGAACTTGCTAGNTTAGGGATATATCACTGGAACTCCATTAAAAATGACTCTAGGAAGATGGTTTCTATCAAACTAGATGGAATTACATCTAAACAGGCTTGGAATATAATGAAATCTTCAAATGAGACAAATGTAATTTTTATAAAGATGGCAGTTTTCAACCTCATCAAATCTTTTTGATAAGGGGCAGCAAGGACTACTTAAAAGCTGCAAATATTCTGCTGGTCAGAAGCATTTGGAAGACATCTAAAAATACAGTTAGTTTGGCTAGGAACTGACAAAGAATTCAGGAAAACCATATAAACAAAGAAGAATTAAGATCTTATTTACGTTTTAAAATTTCATTACTATGTTATCCTGATAAACATCTAGTTCAATAACTTTATTTTAAAGTAAAATAGCATTTGGGTAATTCTTTTGTTCAAAGAAGAACTGTAGAAGCACCAGTAAAGGCCGCCCTTTCCTAACTGGTTCCATGGCACTTGTGTGCGTGCACATGAGACAGTGAGAACAAGAGAGGAGGGAGGAGATGAGCTAGAGAAGAGAAGCCAGGGGAAGATGGTTCATATTTCAACCTATTTCAAATAACAATAGCATGTGACTATGGCATCACCAACAAGGGTACCCACTTCTCTAGAGTATATTCATTAGTCTTAAAAATAATAATCAGTGCCAATCAATTTAATGTAGCTCCAATACTGTACAATTTCAGGAGACACTATTTCTGTTTGGCAAAGCTCCTGCTTCCCATCCCCCACGCTAAAATATGGGGCTGTTTTGTCATAAACAGCTTGCTACACTTAAGGATTTTACTAATAAAACATAATGTTGTCTTAGATATTATNACTGTTGCCACAGCTGAACTGACTTGTCAAATCAATCCTAATATGGCTCCCACAGGCACATAAAGCCTTATTTAGCTATCAGTTATCCTAATCACTTTGTTCAGTTTAAGAATGCAACACTTCAAGACTGGCTCCTATTTATACACATATGCCTAGCCATTTAATAAAGTCTTGATTTATATAAATTCTTGTTTAAAAAAATCTTCAGAGATGTAGGGTTTTAGCATGTGTGTATGTCTCTATATGGATATGCTGAAACACAGAGCAGGGTGAATGGGAGGGAGCGAGGCTTAAAGAGGTTTGCCCACGAGAACTGTGCTATCACAGACAGTGTGTACCACTGGGGGCAAATCTGCACCATCTATCCATGAACTGACTGTCCTAAGCCAGTCAACTGACCTCACAGTTCATTTGCATCCAAAACTAGAAAAGTGCTTACATTAAAGCACATCTCACAAGCATATGACTTAGAAACGTGAACCTGAGACACACACATATACAAATATACAGACATACAAGTAACTTCTCTGGTGTTAGGCACTGAGAAAGAATACTTGTCTTTCCTCATGTATGGAAACAAACTCACCTTCACTTCTTCTTGTTTAAAGTTGTTGTTGAATATTTGCAAAACTGTTTCAAAAGAGACTGTGAGAGGCAGCATAAAATTCTCAAACTCATCCTCATCTTCACCTTCAGAAGAAACAAAAGGGGTGTGACTGTTTCAAAGGATGCTAATGTACATTAGCCTCAACACTGAGTGCTTCATTCAGGTTTAGAAATGTCCCTGTGAAGAGGTTAGCCTGCATACCCATCCGTGCCACAATTGGTGCCTTGGCTCATTGAATATTCTGACTTTTCTCTGTCCTTTACACCAAATGAAACAGCAATATTACTCAACAGCCATTTCCCCCCTGTCTTTTTACTGGCATTTCCACCCATCTTTACTTCCTGGGGCCTCCAGAGTTTCCCTACTTTCAAAACTTTACAGACAGCAGTCTCCCCCTTTCCTTTTTTCTCTTTTGGTGCCAAGGCCCCAAAGGGTTCACAGACTCAAGTGCTCAGACAGTTCTAAGTTATTATTCTCTTTTATTTCTTTTAAAAAATTAACTTACGCGGCCTGGAGAGATTACTACCTCAGTGGTTAAGAGCACTTGCTGTTCTTACAGAGGTTCTGAGTTCTGCTCCCAACACCAACATCAGGCAGTTCACAACTTCCTCTAACTCTGGCTCCATGGGATCCAACACCCTCTTCTAGTGGCATACATTCTCAAATACACACACATATATAAGTACAAACAAATCTTTAAAAATTAACTTATTAATAAATGACAAAAGGATGAGGTCCCCTCATGGTTCATTCAGATTTCAATTGTTCTCCATGGAACACTTCCTGTTCATTATGGCCAAGAGTAAAAAGAAGTATTTCCTATTAATTTTTCATATAAAGGTAGATTATATTTTCCTTAAGAATTCTGTCAAAACAGAATCTTCACACACTAATAATTCACATACTATTCTTTTCAAAATTGTTTTCTCTGAAGTTAGATTAGACTCTGGTTCATCCTATGCCACAGGGAACCATTTAGACTCTGGTTCATCCTATGCCACAGGGAACCATTTACTAATGAAACAACAGAAAAAGCTTATATGTCTTGCTGAAAGTGCCACTTAGAAGAGAACTATATGGTTTAGACCTTCTGATTTCTGAGATATTAGTGGTTTTAAAATACAGTGTCTGGTAGTAGTAGTAAATGACTTCAGAGAAGAGACCAGTGGTCCTCAATAATTGATACTTGTCCTAGAAGCAGGACCATTACCTGGGCTTGTGAGATGCCAACTCCCAGGTTCCAACCTAGACCTACTCTACTGCATCAGATCTCTGGGGGCAGGGAACAGCAACTGTTTTAGCAAGCTTTCCAGATGATTCAGATGTCTGTCAACCTTAGAGAAACTAATGTATTCATCCTTATAGAGATGATGAAGTCCAAGGCCACACACACACACACACACAAAATCAATGGTGGTCTTTTGACTCTTCAGTAGTGGCTGGTCTTGTTGACCGTCATCTTTTACAATTTCCCTCTCCACTTAAAACCTATATAAAACCTATATAATTTGCCTTTAGAGTCCAACAGAATAGAGAACACAAAAAGATGCCAAAAGTCAATGAATCTTTCCTGGTGTTCTAGTCATAGGTTAAGATTTTAGGTAAAGACTAAGGCAGGGCAATTTATAATCTCTACTCTGTCAAGTGGCTATGTGACCACATTCTTCATATCCAACACTGTTTGTCACAGAAATTATTTTCAAAGATTGCATCCAAAGATGTCATCTAAAGATGGCCACCCCCTTCCCAGGCTTTATACAAGCACTCCATCTCCTTCCTATTTCTGCTGCATGTCCCCTCATTTTTAAGAACACATTTAATAATACCATCAATACTGTAGCCACTTACATGATACCATCACCATTTGATCAAGGCCTCCATGCACTGAAGGAGAGGAAATTTATAATGTGCATATGTAAATTATTAGCTACTAACCTACACTGGCCACTATCTTGGGCTTAGCTTCTGTGTGCTGCCATAGTATGCTACTGCTTTCCTGTGATGGATGATTACTCAGGGCTCTGCAGTACACAGATTCAGGAATCTGACTTTTACCACAAATTATTTAACCTTGGGTATTTTACTAATCACAGAATTTTAGCTTCCTCATCTAAAAAATAAAGATGAAACTATCTTTAAGGTTTCTGTAAAGATTAAATGCTAAAATACATGAAAAATAGATGTTTCATATATACCAATGGTGGCACTGGTATTACAGTATTAGCTCTGAAAACAGTGCCTTCTGTTACTAGGGGGGTACTGGGTTTGAATGAAAAACAGTTGTTCAACAAATTTCCAAAGTCCTGGGTCAGGTCAGATTAAAGATTCAAGCCTGTAATATCAGCACTTGG
>LZPO01067231.1:25231-36528 GCA_001675575.1 Neotoma lepida
TGTGTATTACAATGAAGGTCACTAAACCACTAGAAAGGCTAAAGTTTAAAAAGTCTGAGAAGCCCGGGGATTTGAAAGGTGCTGGGAACTGGGTCTCTTATGGGATCCTCGAAGAGGTGTAAAGTGGCTTNTCCACTGTCACAGTCACTGTGTTTATGCAGCTGTCTTACAAACCATCTGTTCTTCTCTCAGGAACTCAAATCCTAAGAAAACATTTATACACTAACCCTGAGTGCAGTTTTATCCAAAATAACAAAAACCTTGGAAACAACCCAAATTTTTATCAGCAGAAAAGTNTATAAAATAACATGTTATTTATATAATGGGACATTATTCAACAATGGAAGAACAAGCTGTCAACATGCATGGCAGCATGGGGTAATCTCAAATTTACGTTTAGCAAAAAAAGCTAAATTGTACACTGTTATGACATGACATTCAANAACAGACAGATTTATCCATGAAGACAGAAATCAGTGTGATTGCCCATGGGTGGTAAGGATGGAGTGTTTTTGTGAATAAAACTTTATTAGAATATAGCCTCATTATTTGTTTATATATTGCCTATGGTTATGCTCACACAATGACTGCAGAGTCTTTTACTTTGTGAAAAGGATCAGATGGTCTTCAAAGTTGAAAATACCTAACCCATATAGAAAACACTTGCTGACCCCTAAGGTAACTGACCAAGATGAACAAAGTGTTGACTATTCTAGGGACTGGGTTTCATTTGACTAGTCAGTCGACTTCCATTATGAAACTTTAGAAATTGAGGAACATCATCACTGAGAGCTCTAATATCTTTTTCTGGTTGAACTATTTCTTGTACTTAAAGAAAGTTTGAGGAAAGAATATAGATTCTATGATGGGAAAATAAAGGTACCAAAGATGTGCCTCCATTTGTTATGGAATGCAGGGGTAATGTTCAAGTAGATTCCAAATCTCAGACTGAAGTAATGAATGTTCACTTGCCAGAAATGGATTTTTCCTGGTTATGGGCTGGTTTTTTTTGTTGTTTGTTTGTTTCTTTTGCTTTTGTTTTCTGGTCAAGTTGACACAAACTAAAGTCATCTGACAAGAAGGAACCACAATTGAAAAAATGCCTCCATAAGATCAGTCTGTAAGCACACCTGTGATTAGTGATTGATGGGGGTGGGTTGGTGATTGATGGGGGTGGGCCCAACCCAGTATAGGTGGTGCCATCTGTGGGCTGGTAGTTCTGGAGTGTATAAGAAAGCAGGCTGAGCAAGTCATGGGAGCAAGCCAGTCAGCAGCACTCCTCCATTGCCTCTGCTTCAGCTCTTGTCTCTAGGTTCCTGCCCTGATATCCCTTGATGATGGACTATGATGTGGAATTATAAGATGAAATAAATAGTGTTTTAGCACAACAATAGAAACCCTGACTAAGACAATACCCTTTCCCAACCTCCTGAAGCTGTGGTGAGAATAGTGAGCTCCTTGAAGATTCCGATATTTGGGATCTCATCTGCCTTGTCTCTGTCCTTCTGAGACCTAACTTCATCTGCCTTGTCTCTGTCCTTCTGAGACCTAACTTNANCTNNNTNGTGTAGATAATGTCNCCCCTGAGTGTGATCCATAGATCTATGGAA
The DNA here is from genome assembly GCA_001675575.1 of Neotoma lepida. Classification (NCBI taxonomy): domain Eukaryota; kingdom Metazoa; phylum Chordata; class Mammalia; order Rodentia; family Cricetidae; genus Neotoma; species Neotoma lepida. The sequence goes on from LZPO01067231.1 coordinate 26,842, forward strand.
CTAATAACTGAAGAGTTGGTAGCACTCAGACAGACTTACTTCACCAAGGACTGGAAGGTGAAGGGTGTGTGGCACTCAAGCACAATCACGCCACCAACTGTTCCCATNGTAGGGTCTTGTTAGCTCTCAAATCAGTGCCACAATCTGAAAATTAACTGAGGGTGACTTTGGTTTTAAGTTTTTCTGTGGATATGGCTTATTCATAGCTTTCAAAATCGACACATGGATATTTTGGTGGGTATTCAACTGTATCACTCAATGACAGTTTTGAAATATTAGGTTCTTAGGAAATTTGGTAGTCTCAAACTAAATTTAAACATAATTTCTGAAGTGAATCATTTTCCTCATTTCCTCCCTTTATCATTTGCGCTTGCTATTTGCATGTAATTGATAGTTCAGTGAAGCTTTAGTTTNCTCANTGTGATNTCNNTTATGTGGGAAAAGGTATAAAGGGATTGGAATNCAAAGGCATTGTGAAGCAAGTTCACACAGGGAAATAGTTTAATAATGCAACTAGTAGATTTTACATTAATTGTAAAGGGCATAAAGGTTGGCTTCATGCTTAAGAATTTCCAGTCACAGCACTATTTTTCAATACTACATACTAGTTTCTAAAATACTGGCTGACAAGCCCCTGGTTTAANGTTCATTTCTAGGGTAAGTATACTATGCTGTNCACCACCCTGGTTTAGAATGATGACACGTGAAGGGAATCTAACCTCTTCCCTTGATAAGAACTAATATTTGTATCCTGATTTATAATGCTCTGTTCCCATTTCTGAATCTTTCCTCTCTGCAAGAATNTACAAATGGAAAACCTTGTGGTAGTCTGACTGATTCAGCTGTGGGCCTGAGGAAGGGCAGCAACATCNAGGGGCAGCAGCATGTGGCAGAACACGTCCCCTTGTGGCAGANAGGGACTGGAGCCTGTGATGACAGGGTTCCTCCTACCTCTGTTCCCTCTGGGCTTGGATGGAGCAGCTCACATTGAAGGCTCTTAGTTGCTTTTCCACTTGACAAATGTCTCTGGACAACACCTCCCAGACATCCCCAGAAGCAGGCTTTAGTGATGTCCTCAGCAACTGTCAGCTCATAGTCAGTTTCTCAATCAAGATTAACTATCACTGTGGGTAAGTGAACAAGTGAAATTCACGAAATAAGTCAGTGCCAGTCTGTAGCTCATGCTAGCTCTATTGCTTTCTCTTGCTTCNATTTCAATCAAATACAGAGATACCTTACTTTAAATAGTTTAGAAGTGAGGAAAGGACCATAGGGTCAACAGAAAAATTGAAATGTTCTGTAGTTTAAAACATTTTTGTGAAATCATTAAAATATCCCTTAGTGTCTATTAAAGGTGTATAAGAAAATTGAAAAAGCAAAACTAACATTTAGTAAAATATAATAGATATGTTAGACACAATAGGAGTGAACATGTTCTAGGACTGGGGTACAGCCCAGTGGGAGGGCATATCNCATGCCTGAAGCACTGGGTTTGCTCTCTGAAGCATGAGAAATACTAGTCAAGAGGAACTGGGGTGGTGTTTGCTATTTTTGTCATGTAACTTAGGAAGTAGGAAAATGCACATGTAAATGAAGATCTTGTTTTAAAGAAGTCCAGGGAAAAATTAAATGTACAAAATATATATNATAAGATGCCNGTTTGACTGGAGGGTCTGCTAGGTACCACAGGTTTAGGGTATGGACAAACTGGTCCTAACAGAATGAATAAGGTGGCTCCCTGAGTGACAGAGGAGTACAGAATTCAACAGGGAAATGTTGTCTGAGAAGACACGTGCTTAGACTGATCTGAGCATCTATATTTCTGAGGAGCAGAAGGNTGGAGGAGTGGGCAGAAGTTACAAAGATAGGCTTCTGGGTGACACCTCAGAGATTATCTGTGGGCAATGCAGTGGCATCAGGATAAGATTTCTTTTTTATTTATGATAATTTTAAAAATAGTTTATTTTTAGAGTAGTTTTATTTTTTCATAGCAAAAATNAAGCCAATAACACAGTTCCCATATATTCCCTTACCCACACATCCTCATTAGAAGTTTTCCAGCACAGTGTGCTTAGATAAGGTGTTTTTGCATACATGGCAAGAATGCTACACTGAGGTTTAAGTGACTCAGTGTAGGAGATGGAATTAATATAGTCTGTGGTCAGGTGAAGGAGATTGGGCTGTTGTAGAGTTGTTACATCCCGGGCCTGGGGTGCAGGAAGATGGAGGAGTTATGTGGGTTTTATATAGAGAATCATAAGTTGAAACCAGAGTTTCTCTTTCATTTTCTCAAATCTCGCAAATCAGAATGAATGTGATATGTAGCAAATAGTAAAACAATTTTACTCATGACATCGAAAATGAAGATTTTATTGACAATTATAAAGGTTTCTTTACATTGAAAATAAAGATTTTATTGACAAGTATAAATGTTCTTTTTCATCTATCATATGGCAGAAAGAGCAAAACAATTTTACATGTATAAAAATCAATCTTAGCATTATATAGGCTTTGANAAATTTTGCTAAGCAAAATAGCAGACATATTCTGATTCTAGACATCAGAAACATTTTGGGCAATAGGTTGTGATCAGTAAAATCTCTAAGAAAATATTCTGCAATGAAAACCCAAAACACAATTCCATGCCATTTGTAAATATAAGGAGAGAGAATCTGGGGGATGGAGAAGTGGCTTGGTGTTTGCTTAACAAAGGACCTGGGCTTGGTTCCCAGCACCCACATGGTAGCAAACAACTGTCTGTAACTCCAATTCCAGGGGATCTGATGCTCTCTTCTGGCTTCCATGGACACTGTGTGTACATGCTCCACAGAGAAACATGCAGGCAAAATATCCATACACATAAAATAAAGATAAATCTTTAATAGATAATTTAGGAGACACATCCTCACAACAGATTTCCAGTCCTTTGCTTCTTACAATCTTCTTCCCCCCTCTTTCTCAATGTTTCCCGAACCTTAGGTGCAGGAGTTGTTTTGTAGATGTCATGANTGGGGCTGGGTACCCTACTTGTTCTCTGAATTTTGAAAGGTTGTGGTTTTCCTGTAATGGTCTCCATTTGTTTCAAGAAGTTTCCCCGATGATTGGTGAGAGATACACTTATCTGTGGGTGGAAGGACACATATTTGGAATGCAGGTAGGACTCATGCTGGTCTAGTGAGCATCACCCATGATATCTCAAAAGTATGGCTGACTAAACAAAATCTGACAAAGTTCAACACCAATAGACATGCTAACATGAAAGAGGGAAATCTCACAGGGTTCTACCCATAGACAAAGAACTACAGGAAACTAAGGGATGCTGAGTTCCAGAGAAATAGTCTTCCTCAAGTATAAGCCCCCAAATTGGTTATGAAATACCAAGTGGTCAGCCCAGAAACCATATACTTTCAAGTAACACTAAATGAATTGATGAGACTGATTTATATATGTAGGCATATGTGTATATGCCTACACACACACACACACACACACACACAGAGTTAAGAGGCCATGATTTTGAGAAATAGGAGAAGTATATAGAAGAAACTGGAGGAAATGGATGGGGAAAAAGATGTATTTTATTGAAAAAATTGTGAGAAGATAATTTGAGGAGCAATAGTATTCTATGAGCTGAGTATTTCCAGACAAATCCCCTTGTCCTTCTTCGGGTAATTTCTGTAATGACAATAGTACAGTACTGTCTCAGAGACCATTGAATACTTCATGACTTGAATGCTTACTTATTTCTGAGCCAACATGGCAGTTGTAATCTAGACAGTAACTGAAAGCGTGCTGCCATTTGAATTATCTTTTAAATTGCCTTTAGTCCCCTGACATTTTTAGTGCCCGTCTTGTGACTTCTGTAGGTTATGTTACCTGTACATTCTATTTCTGTCCTTAGTGTTGCTTCCTGTCTATTTCTGTATCCTCTTTTATGCACCACATTAAACTGGAAGTAATACAGTTCTTTCTACCCAATTGTGATATTTTATTTGTGCTGTAACAAACAAACTTATCTGGGGTTAGAGAACAGAACAGCCACTGGATTAGACATACAGACCAGACACACTAACACCTTTAATNCTATTACTTGGGAGGCAGAGTTCCATTTGGATCTCTGAGCCCAGGGCCATGCTGGAAACAGAGCCAGCCATGGTGACACACACCTTTAATCCCAGGAAGTGATGACAGCAAGCAGAAAGGTATAGAAGATGTGAGGACCAGGAACTAGANGCCTTTTAAGCTTTTAGGCTTTTAGTAGCAGTTCAGCTGAGGTCCATTTGGGTGAGAACTCAGAAGCCTATAGTCTGAGGAAACAAGATCAGCTGAGGAGTTGACAAAGTGAGATTGGCTATGGCTTGTTCTGTTTNGCTGATCTTTTAGAATTCACCCCAATACCTGGCACCGGNTTTGTTTTTATTACTAAGACCATCTAAGATTCATGTTACANCCATTCCCATCTATATGNGTATATTTCTCTCTCTGTCTGTCTGTCCATCCTTCCCTCTATCCATCCATACATCCATCATACATCCACCTACCTACTTTAATTTTAAATTGTGGCCTCTCTGCTTCTTAAGATGTTTTCACAGTCCTTCCTCGAGAGCAGTGATTCTCACCCTTCCTAATGCTGTGACCCTTTAATACAGTTCCTCATATTATGGTGACCCCTAACTATAAAATTATTTTTATTGCTACTTCATAACTGTAATTTTGCTACTGTTATAAATTGTAATGTAATATCTGATAAGCAACCTTCAAAGGGGTTGTGACAAAGAGGGTTGTAACCCACAGGTTGGGAACCACTGCTCTAGAGTCTAGATTCTCTCCCTAGGTCACTGGCCATCCTTTTCTGAGGGTTCCAACTTCCTCACATGTTGGCTGCTTCTCTCTCAGAGGTTTTGTTCACATCTGTCCCCATGCTTTTTGTTCTATCTTTCCTGGTGGGGATGATGAGTCAGGGTTGTCCTTGAGAGTGGCAACTACCATAATTTTATTAGGCAGAAAGACCTAGCATATTCTCTTTCTCTTNACTCAGATACTCAGGCATATAGAAAGATTCCCACGTGTATTAAATGGAGGGTCTTTAAAGACCTATACAAATAGGTTTGAAGTAAGCTTTAAAATTGGAAGAATATTCCTACTTTGTTCTATTTCTGTTTTGTTTGTTTTGGGTGTGTATGCATTTTAGGATCAGCTTGCAAAAAGGCAGCCTGGAGAATTTTAAGGATTGTCTTAAATCTTTAGATTAATTTGGAGACTTCTGTCATATTAATGACATTATATTTCCAACCCAGACACATGGCATCCTTTCAGTCATTGAGGTTTTCTTTGCTTTCTGTCAACAATGTTTTGTTTTTTGTGATGGTTTAGATGTTTGGAACATTTTGGTTAAACCAATTTCTGTTTTATTATGTTGAGCCCAGTGTTAAAGGAATTGACTTTTAANTTTCATATTTTAGAGCATGAATCACAATCATATAGAAATGTCATCAAGTTTTGTATATTGGTTTTGTAATTGGCAACTTTGCTAAACTTATTTATTAGTTTTATTAATCTTATAGATGTACCCCCTAATGACTTTTCATGGATTATGCTCAATGAAAGTAGAATAGTGTCATGATTTCCTCTGTGGGGTAGATGTTTTCTGCTTTCATGTCCTGGTCTAACTTCTGTCACTAGACTTTCCAGTATAACGTTGAATAGTAGTGCCAAGTGTAGACATTCTTTCTTCTTCTTGGTCTAAGGAAAAAGCATTAAATGTTCATCAGTGATATTAATTTTGGGTTTTGTACAGATAACCTTACCAGGTCAAGGAAATACCTCTATATTTCAGTTAACTGTATAATTATTTATTATGAAGGGGCATAGAATTTTGATAAATGATTTTTGTGTGCCTATTGAGATCACTGTTTGATTTTCTGCTTTATTCTAATGTTATGACATTTTATATTAATTATCTTNACACATTAATATGCACTTGGCATTATTTGGTGAACTCCTACTTGATCATAATGTATAATCCTTTTTTGATGCTCTTGTATTCATTTTGCTGATACTTTGTTGAGTATTTTGAAGTTTTATTCATGAGAGATGTTGGTTTTTTTCCCTGACTTCTGTAAGGTTTTTCTAAGAAGTTGTCAGAGTCAAGGAGAGAACTGAGAGCTTACAGGCATCTGCTAATTTGATAAATTCTAACTCATGTGCCAAGTTTATTACACATTCAATAAACTATGTAGCNACTATCTGAACCTCTGGGTTCATGACACTTGGGTTCATGCAGGGTTCTCTGCGACCACCATGGCCAGCAGATTAACAGTTCATGGGAGGCAAGAAGGCAATTCGATTCCACACAACTTAGTAGGCAGTGCTAGTTCAAACTTAGGGAGTCTGACCATGAGTAGCTTATTTTAGGCATATTTCAGCCTAGCACAATTTGGTGAAGAGTGTCCTGGTGCTAATTAACTCAGTCCCTTGTGTACAACAAAGCTTAAGACATGACTACANCAAAACTCTTTGTAAAGTACAAGTAACATCTTCCATAGAGATAGGTCCTATAGTTTAACTGAGAAAACAAGCTCAAGATGAAGGTCTAGAGAGTATCTGATATGATCTCAGCCACACAGATAATGCAAAGGTCATCCACCTATTAACCAACTGAGTCTGCTTCCAGCCTTTTGAGGAAAACAGGTTATACATTCTCCTTTTTGAAGATACAACCCTGTGTGTTTAACATTCCTGGTTCCCCCTAGTGCTTATCTGTGAGCACAAGGACCTCCATTCTTNCTACAAATTGAGGTTAGGAAGATCCCTGGTTTGGGGAATAATTCAATGATCAATTCAAGGATCTTAACAAACAAACAAATCTAAAATAAACTACTCAAATGAGTATTTTTTGTCAAAGCTAATAATTGATTAGAAACAGAGCAGAGCATGCTAAGGAGAATATGTATGAAAGGAGGGAGGTAGATTTTATGACTATCAAGTAAGCTTTATGTTGGCATGTGAGTAGAGACCTGTATGAAATGAAGTTGCAAGTCATGTGGGCATTGGGAAAAAGCTCTAGACAGTGGAACACTAAGAGCAAAATCTGAGGCAAAAGCATGCTTGATCATTTAAGGATTAAAAGAGGCCAAGAGGTTGGAGACGTGAAAACAAATTATTAATTAGAATTACATCCAACTGCGCACCACAGAACACACATTTACAGTGCCTTAATAAATAAACTCTTAAGAGTTAATTAATTGTCACCATGTAAAAGAACCTGGCATGGAAGCTCCATGATACCANAGGGAAACCATTTCCTTCCCCTTTTTCTTTCTATTCACTCTACCCTAAATCTTCAATACACATGTCTCATGTTCAAGATGAATGACTCACGTCCATTTTCCTTTCAACCTTTCAAGCTGGAAGAAGGATGAAGCTCAAAAAGTTATATGGCAACAAAATTGGTTCCTGTGAAGGTGACTTTTCCCTTCTGGGAAGCTATCAATCAACTTTCTGTTACTGGCCACAGCTGAGGCATATGGATACCCCTANATGCNGAGAAGGCTATGTGTGACAGGTGACCAATTTTAGTTCTGCAAATNGTCTTTCCNGCTTGCGTTGGGATTCCTTCAGAAGGAGAGAATTGGAGAATATTTACTATGTTAGGAACTGAAGGTCAGTGTCTCAAATATTCCTCAAATATTAAAAATAGAACTGATGTACAAACATGAGATGAATATACTCTCTATATCTATCTCTCTATATATATATCTATCTCTCTCTATATCTATCTATCTATCTATCTATCTATCTATCTATCTATCTATCTCACTCATTGCACTGTTACAGTAGCTAAGGTAGAAAATCAAACTGTATTAATTACCTTGGTATTGCTGTGACCAAGTTGCCTGACATAGACATTTCACAAGAGGCAAGATTTTCTGCCTTACAGTTTTAGAGGGCTTCACACCATAAAGGAAAGCTTGACAGAGAAGCATAGGTCATGGCAGTGGCAATCTGGGGAATCTGTGGCAAAGGCTGTTTATATCATGGCAGAGTAGGGAGCAGTGAAAGCAGTAAGAACCAGGGGCTGGGCATAACCTTCGGTAGCCTACTGACCTACTTCTGCCTGATAGGAATGACCTCCTAAAGTCCCCAGAGCATCCAAACATAGAACCACTACATGGGAAACATCTGTGCCATCCATTAATGGATGAAAAACTTGAGTCTACCTATCAACTGATGAATAGATAAATAAAAAGTGGCCAATAACCACAGTGGAAGGAAATCTGCATTTGTGATAGCGTGGATGAGCCTGGAGAATATTATATTGTGTGAAATCTACTAGGCACAGAAAGATAAGTACAACATTATCTCAATTAATTGTGGAGTCTGAAAATGTTAAACTCACAGACACAGAGTAGAATGGTGGTTACCCTGCATGAGGAATTAGGGCCACAAACATAGACACATACAATTTCAGGCAGACAGGAAGAGAAGCCCAAGAGTTCTATTGTGCAACATAGTTGATAATACATTGTATACTTGCAAATGACTAAGGGAACAGATTTATACTATCTNCACCATTGATAAATTATACNGGAGAATATTACATTAACTAGCTCAACTTAGCAATTCAGAGGTACTTATTCATAATAAATACATACTCATTTTAAAATATTATATAGTATAAATATATAACTGCTTCTATTGGTCAATGAAATTATTTTTTAAATGAGTTAAAATAAGAAACTATGAATGTGAGATGACAGTGAATAAAATAAAAACCCCAGTAACTGGAATAGAGGGGAGAAATAACTATCAGGACTAGATAGATGGTTTTAAGGCAGCTCTAGGTCTTGGGTTGAGATGAAGAGTTTTGGAGACTTTCAGGCTTGGGTATCACATACAAAGACATGAATAAAGCACTAAGCTCTAACCCAGGGTTACCAAGAAGCAGGATTTTAACCAAAGGTTTGCATGTATAGAAACTTTNTGAGAAATAAGCAGAATTGTGGGTCCATAGGAGGTGAAAAGGGAAGGATGTCTTCACAGCCATTACTGAAAGCCATTCGTGCCATGAAGATGTGAGATTGCATCAGAGATACATAGCAGATTCCTCCTGACCACCATTCCAATCTCACTTTCCACTAAGTGCAACCATCATGGAGCTATTGGGGGCTGAGGAGTAGCCAACATCTACCAATGAGGCTATGGAAAACTAGAACAAAACCAGCTCCAGTTTCTTCATATTCACAGCAGCTTCGAAGGCTGAAGTCGGTATTTGTCACCTCCCTATTAAACCCTCTCTTCTGGATTCTCTGAGCTTCACTAATTACTTGAGATTACCTGAATATTCACCCCAAGACACCCAGTCTTAACTTGCCTGTCTCTATTTGGTCTTGAGTGTCACAGTTGCTGCTTGCTATTGTCTCTGACCATTAAAGCAAGAAGAGATTTACCACTGAATATTCTGGCTTCCATCCATGCCCTTCCTGCCCTAATTGTGTGGCAGNAATACCATCTTCTCATAATTAAGGCTTATTAGCTTTCTAAAGCCCTCCTTTGCCTGCTGATTACCTGGCATGGCCATAGATTTCAGAGTAGTGTAATCATTATTCTCTCCTCTGGAGAAAGTAGTGCCTCCTTGGACTCTGGCCCTCCAATCCAGCAGGGTATGTTTGAGGACACAAAAAGCAC
>LZPO01067232.1:19618-36487 GCA_001675575.1 Neotoma lepida
AATACTTTCTTCAAAGCTGGGTGTGGTGGCACATGCCTGTCTGGCAGGTGGGAGACTGAAATAGGAGATTCTTGAGTCCAGTCCATCCTGGACTACATTGTGAGACATGCATGGCCTCATGAACACCAAAACCACACAGACATCATCATCATCATCATCATCATCATCATCATCATCATCATCATCATACATTCTTGACATTGATTCAGGAGCTTAAGCATTACTTGTGTGTGACTTTGATTTGGCTGCTGCTCCAGGGACACCCTTCCCTTCCCAAAGATTAAAAAACATGTAAGGATATCATGGACTACTTCTCCTATCAACCCAGTATTTGAAAGTCTCCTCCATTTACCATTTAAATTTATGTTTTTGTCAAAACCAAATTCAGACAATCTATGCCCCTCCTTTCCTAATTGTGTCCCTTTTTATAGTCACTTAGAAATGGCATGACTTAACCACTGTGTGTCTATGAAACAGCAAAGCCAACTGTCCAGTTCCATGGGTGATGCTTTAATGATCTCCAGTGCCTGCCTCTTGTTCTGAGTAAGAAGAGTGCTGTGGTACTAATAAGCTGAAGTAATACAATCCTAAATCACAGCAGACAATTTAAACCCCCTTTACTGTCTTTTAGGATGATTCCTTCTTAGTTATTCATAGATATTATTGATGTGTCTAGAATCTTAAGTTTTTTCCATGTGACATAACTCAGAACACGGGCTGAGTTTCCTGGACTCCAAAAAGAGAAACAGACCATGTCTTGCATGTGTTAGTATTTATTACCCTGTATGTATTTATACAGCTCATTTGACTGTACTTCAATACCAACCTCAAGTTGTCTTATTTTTTCCATTGTTAAATGAAGCTACTGTATATTCAGTGAACACAAATTAGCATGGACTCCTTTTTCCTTTCGTCTAAATGTGAAATCAACATGGATATTTTTATTTTATTAAATAAAGAAAATTTTTAGTTTGGGAAACTGTAACAATGATAAGAATTTTACATATATTCTAAATGATATTTTTCAAAAAAAGTTCTCTAATTGTTTATGTCATTGTTCTAAACTAAAATTTATACTTGGATCTTTTGTAGTTATTTGTGGAGGGTATAATTTTTTTTTAGCATAGAATACTTTCTGAAAACTATTCTCTTTTTTTGTGCTGTTTTTATTGAAAAAATGTTTTCATACAGTATATTCTGATCACACTTTTCCCCTCCCCCCAACTCCTAGATCCTCTCCACCACCCTACCAACCCAACACACCCTTTCTCTCTCTCTCTCTCTCTCTCTCTCTCTCTCTCTCTCTCTCTCTAAAAAATAAACAAAAACCAAGAAACACACACACACAAAAGCACAAAATCAGATACCAAAATATACAAGCAAAAGACTAATAGGACAAGAAGTACACAAAGAAAACACTATGAGACAAAAAGTCTAAAGAAAGAACACTGAGTACTTTTGTGTTGACCGTCTACTCATGGCATGGGGCCTACACCGGAGTGTAGTCAATATGCCCAGTGAGACTCCATTGGAGAGGACTAATTTTTCCTTGGCAAGTATCTACTGATTGCAGATAGCTTCTTGGTTACGGGTGCAAGCCTGTGTCCACTTCCCCTTCTCATTGCTGGAACCCCATCTAGCTTCAACATGAGGGCTGCCCATCTCTGTGAGTTCATATGTGCATCAGTCCTGTTGTGTCTGGAAGTTGGAGTCCTCCATCCACTCTGGCTCTTACAGTCTTTCTAAGTCCTCTTCCACATATGTGCCTGGGCCCTGAGGGGAGGGTTTGATGAAGACATCCCATTTAGTACTAAGTGCTGCAAAGTCTTTCATTCTCTGAATATTGTCCGATCTCTGTGTTAGTTCCCATCTACTACAAGAAGAAGCTTCTCTGAAGATGGCTAAGTGAGACACTGATCTCTGTGTATAGGAGAATGTCATTAGGAGTCATGAAAACTCTTAACGGTAATTGATATTGTGAANTGCAAGTATTGTGGTGGGTTAAACTTTCCCACTTAAATTTTAAAAGTCTTAGAAAGTTTCACACAGTTTCTCATGATTTAACTAAACATAAAAAATGTTTATTGAAATTTATAAACCTGGATGCTATGGCCAATAGAAATTGTGTTTAAAGTTATTGACTATTCATTGGGCTCACTATGAACATGTAACTGGATTATGTTGAGATTATAGATAGCAGTGAAGTACAATTTCATGGGAGTAGAGATGTATGAAGAAATTGACAGTAAGTGTATTGGAAGCTGTATTTTAGCTGTGCAAAAGAACGTTAGGGAAATATAGAGAATGAAATGCAATGCCTGAGAGGAATGGCTGTGGTAAGCAAGGACACATAAAATAAATCTGACATGAGGAGCTTAAGCTGAAGCTTTAAAGGTGATTAGAACAAAGGAAGAGAGTCAGGGGAAATAAGAAAGCTGTCCAAGCAAAGCAAGAAGGGTGGAGAAAATGGTATGTTCTAGAGGAAATTGATGAGCAAAATGGCCAAGGTGGAGTTACTGAAGAAAACGTTTAAGAACATGATCGTAACCCAGTCCTGAGATTGTGTGCAAACCAGCCCTGGTGCTTCCTATAAAGATTTGAGCATTTTTTGAAGGCAAAGGAGAATTTTGAAAGCAAGAATCATGGCACAATTTTTTAGCAAAATTTTGTTTCCACATTTGTATTTTAGAAAAATTCCCATGGCAGCAAAATTGGAGGTAAATTGGAGGAGAGCCAGGTTTGAAAAAAGAAAACCAATCAGAATGTAACATAATGAAGAACATTGTGAATTAAGGATTATGAGAATGGAAAAGAGAGTTGTAGAATTTCATATTTTATTTAGAAGAGAATTCTTAGGATTAACCGGCTCATATCAGTATAAGAGAAACATTAGCGTTAATTTCAGAACCTGGAGGTAGAAGAGCAGTTCTCTGCCCAGATGAAGGGTGTAGAATAACAAGGACCTGTGAAGCTGCCCGCACAGCAGAGGACTCCTTTTTTTTCCATTTTTTTCCTTTCATTGAAAATACATTATTTTCTGATAGAACATATGCTGGTTACAGGTTCTCTTCCCTCTANTCCTCTTGGTTCTTCCCTACTTCCCCTCCTCTTTCTGTCTCTCATTAGAAAAGAACAGGCTTCTGAGAGGTAACAGCCAAACATGGCAAAATAAAATATATTAAGATAAAACAAAAGCCATCACATTGAGGCTGGACACAGCAAGTCAACAGAAGGAAAAGATCCCCAAAGGTCAGGCACAAGAATCAGAGACCCACTTGTTCATACATTCAGGAGTCCTGTGAAAATACTAAGCTGAAAGCTGTGATACATACGCAGAAGACCTGGTGCAGACCCACAGAGGCCCTGCACTTGCTGCTTCAGTCTCTCTGAGTTCATATGAGTCTTGCTCAGTTGATTCAGAGGCCTCGTTCTCCTGGTGTCCTCCATCCATTCTGGCTTACAATCTTTCCACCTCCTCTTCCACAAGGTTCCCTGAGCTCTGAGGGGAGAGATTTGTTGGAGACATCCTATTTAGATCTGTGTGTTCCAAGGAGACTCTCTTTCTCTCTCTCTCTCTGCATAATGTCTGGCTGTGTGTCTTTGCATCNCTTCCCATTTGCTGCATGAGGAAGCTTCTCTGATGATGACTGGATAAAGCGCTGATCTATGAGTATAGCAGAATATCATTAGGACTCATTTTATTGATACTTTTTTTAAGACCCGCAGTGTTTGTTTTTACTCTAAGTCTCTGGGCTATCTAGCCTTTGGTTCTGTTCACCCAAGCAGTGTCAGGTATGGGTTCAGTCTCACAAAGTGGGTCTTAAGTCAAATAAGACATTGGTTGACTACTCCGACAAGTTCTATGCCTCCATTGCCCTAGCATTATATTGCAGGCAGGAACCATTGCAGGACAAAGGTTTTGTGGCTGGATTGGTGTTTACATTTCTTTTTCAGTAGTTTGCAGAGTACCGTACCACACAAAAGACAGAACAGAGAGATCAAGGCTGCATTGTGTGGGTATTTAGAAATAAGTGTTGGCTATATGAAATTCAAATATTAAAATTCTCAAATTAGAACTAGAAAAAAAAAAACCAGTTTCCCAACTCTATGATAGCTCACCATTAGCACACATGTATCATGTAGCACATGGTAAAGGCCTGTGGTCTAAGTTAAAGTAACAAGAAAAGCAGAAACCACAAACCTAGCCTATTAAACAGGAAATATGGAGACTAGAAAAGNGGGTTGAGGGAAAACAGTAAATATAAAGAGTAGAAATGAAATGCCACAGAAGGTAAAGCACCAGGCTAGTTGATACCCAAGTGCCAGGCTTGGCCACATGTGGGAGTGGAGTCAGAGATTAGCAAGCACTGGAAATGTTAGTTTATCATGTGAAATCTTAAAGAAGTGAAGTGTTTGTGACTGTGCATTTTTATATTTCTGTCATCTTATAACTTCTTGTGAGCTTTTACACATTAAAAAAATTTAAAAGTATTCTATAATGTAAGATGTTATCAACTGAAAATGAAAACTCAGATACACTTAATCAGAAGAGACGAAGAAGAAAAGGGCGACACAGGTGGTCAGCAGCGTCAGTCTGGAAGTAGGGCAACAAGAGNCAAGGGCGTAAGGAGCCTTTTAGCCTGGTATTTACATTTGGTCCAAGTGACCTTATTAAAAGTCACTTCACTGAAAGGCTAAGGGCAGAAGCTTGGCCAGACTTTTGGGGAGGAGGCAAATGAGTGTGTGAAGAGCTGGCACGGTCTTTAATGGAGGGGAGAGTTACTACACAGACATGAGTAGTGTTTTAGCTCCAGATCTTTTTGGTGTTAAGGAAGGAATCCACAGAAGCCTCTTCAGATATGAAGGATAATCACATGTTATCCATGGATGGGAAGTGGCACAAGAGGTTGACTTGTCAGGTCCCTNGTCATGTTAGATTTGAGCCTTCCTAACAGTAGCACATTCATGAGGGTTTAAATGCAAGAAAAGAATTTGTGAACAGATTTCTTGCAGCAAACTGACTTGTTGATGAGTTGGAGATGAGTTCCTATAGAAAGTAAATACACTATAATACTGAATCAAGTTAAGGTTCTCCTTAAAGAAAATGACATTTAATTTGGAGAGGAATCAATCCATCTCTTGGTGGAAATAATATTTAATCGAAAAATGCAAAATTCACCAGGTTTCAAAGGCTGGACATTAATGGTGTATTTTAAAAAATATTTGTATTAAAGAGAACAATCATGATATAAACAAGCTAGTAAATTTCTTCTTCTCTTTTCCTTCTCAAGCCGAACAACAACTTATCCTTATACAGAAACACAGATGTACAGCCAGAACACTGGAGGAAATTACTTCGATACTCAAGGAAGTTCAGCACAGGTGACAACCGTGGTGTCCTCCCACAGTATGGTGGGTACTGGTGGTATTCAGATGGGCGTCACAGGAGGACAGCTCATCAGCAGCTCCGGAGGAACCTATCTGATTGGCAATTCAATGGAGAATTCTGGTCACTCAGTGACACACACAACTCGAGCCTCCCCAGCGACAGTAAGTGTTTGAGTTTTTATTTATATTAGCTTCTGTTGCTTGTAGTGTACTGTTTTTCTCTGTGGAAGGAAATAAATCACATAGACTTGAGTAGGGCACATTGTGTTGAACAGTTTTCATATCCTACCACTTTACAGGCTGTAAAAGGTAGCATTATGAAGAACAATATTGACATGTATGCCCTAATTCAGCAAGTAGAAAGCTTTTATCAGTAATAGAAACTTAGATTTAGAGAAATGAATTTTCCTAATGTAACTACTGACTTTGCTGTATTTTAGGTCTCATGCCTGGATCTTAGCTCATAGAGATTGAGGCAGAAGGATTGTTGTGAATTCAAGGCCAGATGTATTATATACCACCTGTGCTATATTTTATTTAATACGTTTAAAAAACTGGTTTGCTTTTACAATAGAAAGCCACACATACTTGTTTTATCAAATTTATATTGGTGCTAGTATTTAATTTTTTAAAATAATTTTGTGGACTACATGCCTGTCATCCTAGCTCCTGAGAGGCAGGGGCAGGAGGATTGTGAGTTTGAGGCTAGACTGGGCTGTGTTGTATGACTTTGTCAGAAGATGTGTTGCTATGTACTATATTGCATTTGCCAGAATCACACTGTATTTACCAAAGAAAGATTCTGGGAAGCACTGGTAACAGTGATTCACATGAGAGGCACTTGTGTTGGTGCTGTGAGCAAATGATAGAGTAAGACACATCTTCATATAGCACTTTTCAAGCATTTGAATTTAAATATGCATTTTGACACAGAAGGATGACATGTNAGTATGAGAGNATTAATTTGTTGAAATAGCTTCAGAAATATAGGAAGTTATATACCATTTGATATCATCAACGTGTAAATTCAACTATGTATAGAAGGGAGATTGATCACCCGATGCAAAATAGCAATGGAATTGACTTCTTACTTGATTCATAGTGGTTGTGGAGACAGGGTTGTACTTCAGTAGCATCGTGACAGTGCTTAGTATGTTCCAGGTCCTGAGTTCTACCCCTAACCCTGCAAAGAGGTGGGGAGTGTAGTGCTGGGGGTTTGAGTTCAGTGTATACACACTTTTCTCATTATGTCACCATATCCTTTGTTCTCGAAATGAAATGAGGGAGTGGTGAATTGGGGAGAAAAGAATATCAGTAAGAGGCTTCTAGTCTTCACTTTATAGGTTTTCTTCAGGATGTTCTATGTACTTTGTATTACTCTGTGTTTTTGTAGTACTGATATGTCCATGCTTTCATCATTATTAGTGACCTTTCCCTAATCAAAGTTTAGAGCGCTCAATTTTTATTTAATCCAGTGTTTTTCTAACATCAGAACAGCTGTTCTGAGTAGATTTTTTTTTGCATTTTGTACATATTTTTGAAGTGCTTCTTATATGTATTGGCTCTTGCTTTTAATAATCTTACACTTCTAAATTTTTCAGTTGTACAAATGTTTATACAGATTACAAAATAAAGAAAATTACCACTAATGAACCATATCCTCTCTAGCCATGTTACTCTATCAATAAAGCAAAGTGCTATACTAAATAAGTTTTGATTTCCTTCTAGCTTTAAAATCATGACAATTACAAAAGAATTATGAAATGTCATAGACAAAACAGTAAGTTTATATTTGTCACAAANGGAAAATGGTACCAGTAGTGTGTAACATGCCTATTATGACATATATCAAATGTCATTTCCAGTGGTAGGGAAAGTATCTGTAAGTTCTTAAGGCCTTGCGTGCTGTCTCATTTTCATTGCACCTCCTCTCATGCTGACGTGCCTCCCTTATGACCTCATTCTTTCCCACTTCATCTCTTGTAACCATTCCCATTTGCCTTCTCTACAGTTCTAGCTACCTAAGTATTCCCAGTAACAACTTGATTAATGTTTACATAATTTGCAGGCTCTGTTGCTAAATTAACTAAATGTTATATTTCAGGTCATTTAAATATATAGTTATAGATATTAAAATGATTCATTGTATAGTTTTTTTTTAACCAGTGGATGCCTTTGTTTTTCTATACAGAGTATGCAATATAACATTACTCCTAGAGCTTCCACTATACAACTTTGGAATAATTTATTATTATATCAGTTTGTCAAATAAACCCATAAATAACTGAGTTANAGCAAGCAAGAGTAGTTGGAACTATTTTTAAAATACCAGTTAATTACAGATATAGATGTAAATTTGCACTTAAAATATCCATTTCTGGGGAGCTATGAGTCTGATGTGTTTTGGGTTGAGGTTGTTTTCTTTTTACATTAATACTTTTAACTAAAAACATATAAAAGTTGATTAAGAAGAGAAATTTTTGGTATGTAGGCCCTCACTGAAACCATGTTATAGTTATGAGTTATCTAAACCTATCTTATATACATCTGCCAGTGTTTACTATGTTTCCTTAAATTTATTACCAAGCTATATATTTGATTTACATCCCGCCTTAATAATGCTGAACATATTAGCTCAAATCACAGTGTGATTTCTCTTATCACTTTACAGTTTCATTTTATTATAGCAAATTAGCAAATTTAAGTGTTATTTACCCCTGGAACTTTCCCCTACTATTCTCCTCTTGCCAAATGCTGAAAATCAATACATTTCTTCATAGTTTGATAATTAGAAATTAGCATGCTTCTAGTAGGTGCTTCTTGNTATCATGTGTCTTTTTCAGTCACCATAGAATCTTAGGCATGTCTGTGAGCACTGTATCTGGCAGCACGTCTTTCCACATTAGGCCATATGCTGTATGCCATTTAAGTTCAATTTCTCCAACTGGTCTTGTTGTGCCTCTAATGTGTTGCATATCTAATATAACTGACTATAGGAATCGCTGATGTTTTAGCCAAAATGCCTGAGTGCGGAAAACAGTCACCTCTCTACATCCACAGATCTCTCCTCCATGGATTCAACCAACCTCACAGAAAATACTTGGAAAAAAATTATGATACATGCACATACTTTATGCTTGTCATTCACCCTCAAATGATGTTGTATATTAACTATTTTCATAGCATATTTATGTTGTGTTAGGTCTTATAAACAACCTAGAGAAGACAGAAACAGTCCTGCATGCAAGATAGCTCAGCAGGTAAAGGTGCATCCCACCAAACCTGATGACCTGCATTCATTTCTCAGGACTCACATGGAAAAATGAGAAAATTGACTCTCAAAAGTTGCCCTCTTACCTCCACATGTAGATGAGCACACACCCACACACCNCNTTTTTTTAAAAAGAAAGTACATAAAAGTGTTCTGATAGGTTGTATACAATTAATACCATATCTTAAATAAGGGACACCTGGTATGTGATGTACAGTCCTGACGAACAAGGGCCAACCACAGTCACCTGGGCCATTCCTGAAGAGCAGAGGCGTAGTGCAGTAGAGTCATTAGTTCCCTTCATTCATTCAGTTAGTAGGGAACTAATTAAGACAGCTCACCACAACTCACTTCCTGGCTAGCAGTCTCCTGCCTTGGTCCTCAGAATAGCTTTATTGAGGATGCTCTTATACAATCCACTTGTGTCTGTACAGAAATATTCACCATGTCCTAAGAAAAGCTTAATGTGCAGATAGCTTCTATGGCATGCTATTGAAGAAGGTTGATGGTTTTACATAGAAACCACAGTGAAGAAAAATCAGAGATCATCTCCTGGAATACTTTGCTGCCTAGCCTAAAACATGTTTATTGGAATCATCTTTGCTCTACTGCAGTCATCCGGATTATTAGTAGAATTTTTATTTCAAGTATAACTTACTTTAGCTTCATAACTTTAAATGAAAAAAGCTTTATTAGGGTGATTTAATATTTCATATTTGGCTTGTTATAATGGCAATGAATTTTATATTATGATACAAACTATTCGTATTCCTACTTGATGACAATACTACTGTTCCTTTTACTTACTATATCATGTGGTCACTGAGAACCCATATCTTTATAAATTATGTATGTGTATATCTATATGTACATATATATTATAAAAACACATACATAAAAGACATTTTCTGCTGATACTAAGAATTTTAAGAAATATTAATAGTTTTTTGGATCTCCATTAGATGTGAGTTCAGCTAAGTTGTAATGTGAATAAATGTTTTAGAGTTCTTTCAATTGAAATTAGGGATCTATTGTTGCTATTTCATAGACCTTAAGGCATGGGACCTGGTTATTGTCATGAGTCTTAACTCTTCACACTCCTCCCTCTGACTGTGTCACTATCTTTCCTCCATTTTATTTGAAATTCTTGGAGTTTTTGGTAACATCTACATTTATAGAATTTTAGAACTTTGAAAACTAAACAGTTTTCATTTGCAGAGCAAAAACTTGTGAATGCAGTGGTATTTTTGTGCTCATAACATCATATTATATCTTATACTTTTCTAGACGGTAAATGGCAATATGATTAAAGAATCTTTACTCATTCCTCTATTAAGTAATATTTGTATTTTGTATTCAGTTATTGTTTTGTTCTTCATAACTAAATAGTATTGCATTAGGCATTTTAAGACTTTGATATAAAATTAATTTTAGGATCTATATGTAATAATAATTATATACATTTAAAAGCTTTTGGTAAAATTAGATTCTGCCAAAAAGCACACAGAAAATATATTGAATGTAATATTATATGTCTTCTAATTAATGTAAAATATAATATACCTTAGCTATTTGAAGAAATTTCAGTGGCTATCTACTACTATATTAATAAAACTTAGCTTAATTTATATAATGTAGAGAAATCTGATTCATTTTAGAATTGTAGGTGTTCTTTTTCTTCTTCTTGTGCTTTAATTGTTCATGAATCCAGTATGAAGTATGCTCTTTCTGCAACAATAAGTATTTTTAACTGCCCAGAAAACCATTTGCCTTTTATTCCCTTGTGGATGTTGTAGCGATGGCCATTTGTTTTATTTCAAAGTTTCTGTTAAATTTTATATGAATTATTCAACCGTTCTTAAATTGTACATTGAAAAGGTCAAGTAACTTGCATGCTGTGTCTACCTCTCACCCCTGACCTATTTTGTCTTCTCAGAAGCAGGCAGTGCTACTGAGTCTTTGTGTCAGTCAGAAATATCCCAAGAAATATACAAGCAGAATAGTTCATCGATTTTTCACACAAATGATAATAAAAATATTTTTCTCTTTTGCCTCTAACAATGACTTAGAGGACTTTTTATATCAGTGTATAGATGGCTATCTTATAATTATGAAAAATAGTTAGGTTAAACGTAGCTGATTTGTCTATTTACCTTACCTAAGGAGAAATATTTGATATTGGTCTTTCAGCTGTAGCTTTATGGCTATATAAAACAAGGTAGTCACAAAAATCAAAATTTATTTGTCTTCCATAAGGGTAAGCTGGGGAGAAGATAATTTGAAAATTGGGAATATGTATAATCATGTCAGATTTCCTCCTGAATAAAAGTGATTTAGTGTTCCAGCTAGCTTAAGTGTTTAAGAAAACAATACTTACATGAGCAGAACCACACATGATCTTAGCATTTCTCTTTTGCTAAGACCAAACTGAGCCTTCAAGGGAAATGTTCATATGGAATACCAGGAGTCTTCTGCTTCCATTGCAGAATCATGATTGACTGAAGACTCTGGGACCTCCTCTTAAAGTTCTTAAGTAAATAGGACTTTGACTGGCCTGTAGTCCCCATCTCTTCCTCTGCGTTCCATCCAGCAGCTCTAGTCTTAAGCAGACAATAACTAGAGGCAGTAATTCTACACTTAAGGCTTAGGACAGTCCACTCCTAGAGATCTTGATAAACCAGAAGGTTAAGACAAATGGAATAATGGGTCTCCAGCCTCCTGTGCAAACAGAATATCCCTGAATTTTTAAAGAAGTTACAGTAATGACTAGTTTATTTGAGAAGAGAGGTATTTCATATTGTTGCTGCATTTCAGAAAAATAAGTATATTGTAATATTCCAGGAATAGCTGCATTTTATTTCATATAAACTCTGAATTAAGAAGATTATTAGTGCTGGTAGATAGGAAAGTAAGTTGTGTCCCTCTTGGCTGGTTGTATTGTTTTGTCTTGATATTCCTTCAATTTACAAATCAAACTTCAAATTTACTAGTTGGAATTACTATAAATTTTGAAAGGGAAAAACACTAACTTAATGTTTCATTCATAAAAATTTGGTATATAGCTAAAGTGTGAAATATATTGGTGATATATTAAAGCACACAGTTTTATATAACATCTAAGCCAATGTTAGACACATAAAGTTTAATACTTCTCCCTGATATAGTGGGGAGATGTAACACATGCATATGGATCTTTAACAGTTCTCTGGAGAGTGGGATTTTCTTGTGTGCTCATGTTTATAAGTGCAGCTTCCANAACATGCAGTGTGAGTGCATTTGGTGTGTGCATAGCTACAGTTTTGTTTACCATCCACAGAAGCAGCTCCTTTATTATGTTGTATTTTGCTTCTGTAGCTAGAGTTCAACTCTAACTGCGGTAAATTTTATAGGCTAGAAAGTTTGTAATGTAGTCACAGATTGTTAAAAATAATTTTACGCATTCATTTTCAGTCTTTTTGGTGTAAGTTTAGTGAGTTTTCCATTTGACTTATAAGAAAGAAAGATATGATCACTCTTCTCTTAATATACTTATTGTGTAGCCACTGTGGCCTCAGGCTATTGGTCTTCTGGCATCAGAGCCCTGGATACTAGATTTACACNGCTAATGTGATTTCTTTAATATGCTTTCAAAAGTACAGGAAAGATGCAGTAAGCAAGAGATGGCAACAAAATATAAAAATGAAAGGGAAATTAAAAAAAATCAGAATTTGAGTTGATGTGATGCTATCTGATAAATTATGGAGAATCAGATGAAACCGTTTAAGAGATTTAGTGAGGTAGCTTCAAACTCTAGAATCAATAGTTCTAGATGTAAGCAGTGTTAACATATATAATGAGAACAAAGTTATAATTTACAGTTAAAAAGCAACTGTCCCTGAGATATTAAGATTGACATTAAACCTTGATCCCACGTTTCAGGTAGTCTTCCTTGATCAGACTGTTGGAAGTTTTGAGAATGAAATAAGGTCTAAATTTCATTAAAAACTTAAAACTATTTGTATCTAGAATTTTGTGTTGACAGTGAATGTTATATCTTTGTATTCACGTATTTGAGTTTGAATTATCCTCTTATTCCATTTTGTAACATTTCACAGAAATGTGTTTGTGTGTGTTGTGGAATTGAACTAAGGGTCACATGCATGATAAACTGTGCTCTACCACTGAACAATCCTCCCAGNTTCTCTCCATGAACTATGGAATTATTTCCTTTAGCTGCTCTCTTCAACAGTGATTTTAATGACCTGGTACTGTTTCCATAGAATATGTCAATGGAACTAGCTCCATCACTGAAGGCTTGTCTTTTAAGACAGGACTTGAAATCCATGAACAATACACCAGACTACAGTTTTTAAAAGTATTTTTGGTTAGTTTTATCCTCTCATTATATCATTTTTAAATTAGAATGTTAATTTTTTTAAATTTTTATTTGATTAATTTTTGACTCACCAAAATCAAGGTTGTCTTCTAGTAATTTTGCTAATGTAAGTTCAAAGTTGCCTAAAAAAAGCACAAAACCCAATAATACTTAAGACTTCAAAGTCTCTCTTTAAATAGAGCACTTGCCTGTTTGTGCTGCTTCAGTACTAGTGACACTCTAACTCTGGCAAAGAGGAAAAACAACCTTTGATTGCATTGTGGTGCAGTGTTCTTCAAATGTGAGTATGTACTCCAGGGAGCATCACTGGACCCCATTCCCAGAGCTCTGACTTAGTGACTGTTGGCAAGGGGCCCAGAATTTGCAGTGGTAAGAAATTATAGTAATCACTGCTATTGCGGTGATTATATAGACTACATACAATAGTGAAGATCAGAATAAACTGGAAAGGGCTGGGTCCATTTGCAAATATAAGCTTGATCTTAAACCCTGTCCTTAATGCTAACTCAGCAGAGTCCTAAAGGGTAATTCTAGCCCCTGGCTTCTCTAGTGGATATATCATCATAAACTGATTATATCAGCCTCATAGACGGNGAAGCTGTAAGTTAACAGAGTAGTCACACCCAACAAAGACAATGCTTTCACCACCTAAATTTAAATACCAACTGTTATGAGAACACATCTGATTTATATACATTTCTGATCCAAATGTTTTCTTCTTTTTCTCCTAAATACTTTCAGAAGAACTTCAGGTAATAATAATAAAATAATATCACACTTCAGGTTGAACATGTGTCTTAGATAGGGTTTCTATTGCTATGAAGAGACATGATGATATGGCNACTCTTATAAAAGAAAACATTTAGTTGGGACTGGCCTACAGTTCATAATTGTGGGTGGAATGCAATCAGACATAGTGCTAGAGAAAGAGCTGGGAGTTCTATACCTTGATCTTCAGGGAGCAGAAGTGAACTGACACACTGGGCGTGGCTTGAGCATATATGAGACCTCAAAGCCTGCCCCCAAAGTGACACACTTCCTGCAGCATGGTCACACCTACTTAAACAAGGCCACAGCTCCTAATAGTGCCACTCCCTATGGGTCAGGCATTCAAGCACTTTAGTCTATGGCGGCCATTCCTATTCAAACCACCACAACATGCGTTCATAAATTTTACAAATTCTCTAAAGTCATAAAACTAATCAATGAGTTAAAATTGGAAAGATTTCATATTATTAGAGTATTTGCAAGCCCTAAAATGTGTTTGTTCTTAAATGCTTAGCTGTAATGGCCAGCAATGTCACCCTTGATTGTTTTCTGAACCAAGATGTAAAGTAGAACTGGCTAGATGTGTTCTGGACATTTTCAGGTTTTTTTTAAAGAGTTAAATCAACAGCCTATTTTGAATCTCTCTCAGTTAGGCTTCTTTTTCATATTGTATCAACATTACATATTGATTAACATTTTCCCTAAAGTTACANTTTTAAAAGCAATACTGTAGCTAGCACCTTAGTTTCCTGGTTTGAAGGTAGGTAGTGGTGTATTTCTCAGGCCTCTTAGGGGAAACAAAAGACTCTACATAGATCTTTAAAAATGCTCGGTCACTTGACCTGAACTAATGATGATTTAACTACTTCATACAAGGCATTTGAAACCTCAGATTCCATGAGACATGCCTTTACATTGATACTCAGGATTTGTGTTCACGAGTGCACATCAGTATGCCCTCATATCTGACTATCTTTGTGCCAGTATGGATACACATGTGACTGAAATCAAAGCTCCTTGAAGTGACACCTATATCATGTTCAGTGAGCTATGCTTGTTTTCTACTCTATTTACTTTCTTTAAACACACAGCCACCCTGTTGGGCATCCTCTACTCTATGCTTGCAGCTTCTCTTAGCAGACATTCCATGGTTCTGGCACCTCCAATATTCTGATTGTCCGTTGCAACTTAAGCTTTATTTTTACACCTCTACCTAATGTTCTTTTAGGGCCTCTCTAAAGAGAGTCTGACCCTGTCTTACATTTCCTAATAGCTGGAACAATGGTACAAGACTTGATGACTCCTTCATTCTTACATCTTTTGTGCCAGAAAAACCATTCCCATGTAGAAGATGCTACCATGTTCTGCTGCTGACTTTGGATAGAACTTAGCTACCTTGGACCACAGTTGTATCAGCCTGTGTGCTGACCCTAAGGAAACACATCCCTAGATAGATGATTTCTATGGCTAGGGAGCCCCTTTAGAGGCATTCTGAGTTTAGTCTTGTTCTTATCAAATAAATTTGCATTTTCATAAGTTGTAGGCTTTGATTGGTGGAGCCTTATCCTCAGGTCACCTCTTCTATTGCCCCACTGCTCAGTGGCTAATTTCTTTTTAACATTACAGCCTCTGTTTTAGCACATGCCTTGGCTGCAATTTTAAACTAGTTTGAGCTCTTCCTTGACAAACTACACATTTAAAAAATACCTTTCTGCCCCTCTTGTTGCTTTTTTTTGAGATTTTTTTTTCTACTTTTGATTATGTGTATGTAGGTGGTCTATGTGTGCGCGTGTATGCACGTGAGCTCAGGTTCCCATAGAGGCCAGGGAAAGTCAGACCCTCCTGGANCTAGACTTACTCATGATTTTGAGATGCCNATGTGAGCTCTGGGAACTGAACTCAGATCCTCTGCAAGAGCAGGATACACTCTTGAATTCTAAGCCATCTCTCCAGCCCCATACAGCTCTTTCTCACTGTCAACATAGGTAAGTATGGTGAATAATTACCATGCTTCAAACTGAATTCTATCCTGCCTTAAATTTCTTACACAAAAAAGCCATTAATTTTAAATTTAGCCCTGCTTAAGTTTTCTGTACTAAATAAAGCAGAATAAAGTCAGATTCTTTTTCAGCATATAACCTGAATGGCCTCTGATCTAGTTAGTTCCCTATACAGTTCTTCCTCCCCTCTGAAATCTCATGATCCAGGGCTCTCCTATTCTTGTTTCTCTCAAGCATTCTTTTTTTAATTTTACTTAATTTTATTTTATGTGCATTGGTGTTTTGCCTGCATGTATGTCTGTGTGAGGATGTCAGATTCCCTGCAATTGAAGTTACAGACAGTTGTTAGCTGCCATGTGGGTGCTGGGAATTGAACCAGGGGTCCTCTGGAAGAGCAGCCAATACTCTTAACTGCTGAGCCATCTCTCCAGCCCCCATCTTTCTACCTCAAGCATTCTTATCCTCCAGCTGCCATCAAATAGCACATTAAGCTTTACTTACAGCATTTGAGAGCTTAAAAAACAGCTCAAGGAAGGGTTTGACTCACAGTCCCTCATGTCAGGGCAGTCATGTGGCAGGAGCTTGAGGTAGCTGCTCACTTTGCATCCATAGTCAGGAAGCAAAGGGAGATGAACACTCTGGACTCACTTTCTCATTTTTATTCAGGCCATTACTTCAACCCATGAGGTGCTCATCATGCTTACAGAGTCTTCCAGCCTCNATTCTCTGATCTAGGTGATCCCTCAAAGGCATGCCCAGAGGCTAGCCTGATCTAGATAATTCCCTATAGGCATGCCTAGGTGCTACCCTGATCTAAATCATCCCCCATAGACACGCCCAGAGGCTTGTCTTCTAGTTGGTTTTTAGATCCTGTCAAGTTAACAGTCAACATAAATTCACAAGTATAAGAAAACTAGTTTGAATTTAGAGTGATAAGTCTTAGATTCCAATCAAACTCAATGCCCACGCAATCTCAAGACAGTCCCTCAGCTCCAGAGAGCCTCAGTTTTCTTATATGCAAATAGACATATTCTATGGAAATATGCCTAATATGAAAATATGTCTAT
>LZPO01067233.1:26033-36451 GCA_001675575.1 Neotoma lepida
AGAATCCTTATGAATAAAATGACTATTAAATATCTGATTAGATAGGAATGTCTCTTCAGTTCACTCTCTTACTCATTTTATTTTCTTAAGCTGTGCAAATTTGAGAAAATCTATTAGACAAATACATTGAGTAACTTCTCTTTAATCCAGTTTCTTAAAGTGAGGATTTTATTGAACAAAGAGGATAACTGGACCTATAAACTTTTACTCCCCATTATTGTGTATTCTCTAAAAGCACCCCTCACTTAAGGAAATTGGTTTACAGATGGCTCAGTTTTCTTTATATCATCAAGAATAGTTAAACATATGTGTTGATCTCTTTTCTAGAGAAATGTCCAATGTAAAAAGCACATTCTATNTCATTCATAGAATACANACACAAGAATTTCCTCAAATGCTGCCTTGTAATGAGATTGAAAACCTCAGTCCAATATCTCATGATTAGGATTGAGTCTTTTGACATTTAGAATTGTACATAAAGTGACTAAATTTGGTGTTGGTTAACGAAAAGTGAATCAGGAAGAGGGAAATGAAAGAAGATGAGTAGAAAAAAAGTGAAATAGAAGGAAAATAAATTATATATACAGAAGTACTTATTAACAGAATATATATGCTGTGTGTGTGTGTACTCACAGAGGCATGTATATGCAATTATGTAGTTTTTTTTTTCTCTTTGGGAGCCTGCTACCCAGCTCCCAAATAAATACATGGAGTCTTATTCTTACTTATGAATGCCCAGCTTTAACTTGGCTTGTTTCTAACCAGCTTTTCCAACTTAACTTAAATTATCCTGTTTCTCTTCTTCTACATTTTACCTCTGGGCTTTTNACCTTTATTTTATATGTCTTCCTTTCTTTTTTACTCCATTGGCTGGCTATGTGGCTGGGTAGCTGGGCCCTGGTGTCCTCCTCTCCTTCTCCCTTTCTCGATCNTCCCTCCTTCTCTCTTCTTTTGAGCCTAGATTTCTCCTCCTATTTATTCTCTCTGCCTGACAGCCATGCCTATCCTTTCTCCTGTCTAGTTATTGGATATTCAACAGTGTTTTAGACAGGCAAAGTAACACAGCTTTACAGAGTTAAACAAATGCAACCTAAAGAAAT
Source organism: Neotoma lepida (assembly GCA_001675575.1). Lineage (NCBI taxonomy): Eukaryota > Metazoa > Chordata > Mammalia > Rodentia > Cricetidae > Neotoma > Neotoma lepida. The sequence goes on from LZPO01067233.1 coordinate 27,134, forward strand.
GCAACACATCTTTGCATCATTAAACAAATATTCCACAGCATAAACAAATGTAACACATCTTAAAATAGTATTCAACATAATTATGTTATTTTTTAAATAAAGTGACCAGATGTATGTCAATAATATTATATATTTTATATATGAATAATATATATTTTATATGTCACATTCCTATCTATGAATGTCAGCACACTTTTTTATGCCAGGAAGCAAGGTTATCTGGAAGGCATCTATAATTTTAAAAAGAAAAATTCTGAAATAGTCTCTAAATTTCTGGTCTATATTAGTTTCCTCCTAGTACCTGTAAGATCTTTGAGTAGAAAAGAATGCTGTGGTTCTATTATGTTTTGAAGAAAAGGTAAAGGGATTTTGTGAATCTATTGAAAGGCCACTAATAACATTTGTAATTGCAATTCTAGAGGATCCAATACCCTCTTCTGCATGTACATGGCAGACAAGCATACACAGAAGTAAAATTTCTGTATGTATAAAATAAAAATAAATAGATCTTTTAAAACAATTGGTGTACACAATGCCTGAAGAGAAGAATTACCCTGGTTTTACAGAGATACTNTATTATGAGAGGGTCAAAAGGCAAGCACTCACAGCAGTTCTGACCAGCAGCCTGCAATGAAGCAGTGTTAGTCCACAAGTCTATGCAATGGAGTTATATTCTTGTAACAACTATCTCCTTCGGTGGGAAAATGCCCCGCTCCAGAAGGCAACATGACCCAGCTGACATCTGGTTTGCAGACTCTGTGGTCCTTATCAGGAGTCCCAAGTAGGCTGTGCCAAAACCACTGACCAGTCAAGGGAAAATGAAAATTTTAAGCTGTTATATTTATAGTAACTTGTTACACGACAATATAAAAAGCAAAAAGTGATTGGATAAAAAGTTATGTATGANACAGATTNTTAACTACAAAAATGTTTCTTTAGAACCCAGGATGAAGTAGAAAAATCTTAGAGTCTCTTTCAGTTTTAAAGTTCTGGATTCAAGAGCTTTCAAGGTTCAAGCCTAGTGAACTCAACACATACCAGTTTGGGTTGTGTTGGATGGTGGAGGTGGTCCTGATAGCTTCAGGACAGCAGTTGTCTCCCTTCAGACAACAGTTGTTCCCTTCGTTTTGCAGCCACTAGAAATTGTGTTAACAGAAATTAAGATCCTGCCGAGGATTCTCCAGGATTAGTTGACAGAGAAATTTTTATATTCTATTGCTATGAAGTAAAATTAACAAAAGGAAAGATCATTTTTATAAAGAAACTAAAAATCTAACATATAAATATTTATCAAATGTGTCCTGGGTATTGTCATTGCCCTAGTTACTGGGAATTATGATTTGAGTAGGTTCTATTCTCTGGAAACTCACAATGTATCAGGGGAAGCATATTTAAACAGATTAATATTTAACAAATTCACAATACAGTGTTCAGTCAAGTGAATGAATCAAGGTTCCTTCCTGTCATATGCTNCTTCATTAGAGAGTCAGGCACTTTGTATCTGACAGAAACGCAACTTTACACAGATAAAATGACATGGTTAGCCATTTCATTTAAGGATTATATTAGTATGTCCATGAGTTTTGCTCAGAGATATCTAAATTCTGAGAGCCTACTAGCCATTAAAATAGTGATAATGAATGGCTGACCAATGTTTGAAACCCTCAATAAATCAGGATTTTATACTTCTATAGCAGCTTTCAAACATTTGGCAAAGGACGAAACAATCACCTCAGTTGGAATTAGGAAGCCAACATCCTCAGTGGTATTCAATTAGCAATTTTTTTCTATCTCCTAAAATTATTTTTATATTGTTTGGATTCAACGTAAGTGTGCTGGCATCTGTGACTTCTGTATATATAGCCAACCCGTTTAATGAAGTTATCCTAACAGGAAAATAATCATATTGTGGATTTCTAGTTTTCCTTTCCTTTTCCAAACTGGTTTTGAGAAAAATGTGACATAATAGAGATGTAATATTAATAAGGGCATTGGACTGAGAGCTAGGTACTCTGCATGTTAATACATAGATTTTTTTCCTCTTGACTTTCAAGAAATTTCTTTTTCAGAGTCATGTTCATACAGGTCCTAGATTTACAGCCCCCTTATGTTGACTATCTTATAAACTTTCTCAATTGTTCTTTCCAAAGGATGTTGGTTCTTCATGAAATATAGTAGGATACACCATCCCCAGGCTTCTTCAATAGGAACATATAATAAAAGTCTTCATGAAGTAAATAGATCTTACATAAAAAATGTATATGAATATGTGGTCTATGATTTTCTACTTCTAGATTTATTTGTTTTAAGTAAGAGAATAATTGAGAAGGAAAACAATAAATAAACAAACAGAAACACAATACAGAAGCATAGATCAATGATCTAGAAGAGTCAAGGAAAAAGAGCATTATAGAAAAAAACAGAAACAAGAAAGGACACCACATCACATGCACCCAAGACCACATTCTCCACAGACACTTTGCATCCACGCTCTGGCTTCTCCTGACCCGGATGATATAAACAAGAATTCCCTTCTACCCATAGGCTGTACAACTGTTCCATGGTAATCTCAGGTTATGACTGAACCCTTGAATACAACCTTTCAGTTAGATTTGGGAGAATTAGGCAGAGATAAAGAAAAACAAACCAAAGACATTCAGATAGCACAAACATGTTTAAAGTGAAGTTATAAGGGCTTTACTAGATCAATGTTGCCATTGATCCAGAGACTGCTGCCACACTATTGCCTCCTGAGAGTGCTTCTGCCTTAATCCTGTCACTAACTCCTCACAATTGGGGTGACTATTTGGGACTATTATCTGTACCAAGAATTGAAGCACTGCTCATTAACATCCCATGAGAGCTGCTAAAAACACCGATAAAAGCTAAAGGAACCTATGGACTTTTGAGGATAAATCCAGGACCAGTAGTTCACAGAACATCAGGTTGTTCTCCTGTTCACCCACAATTGTATTTCAATTTTGCAAGGTATCCCTTGTGTGAATGCCTGTGTTCATAATTCCTCTTTCCAGAAACTAAATCTTAAAGAGGGTCCCAGGAGTATCCCCTGTCAAATAGAACTATGTAAATGTATCAAACTCTTGGGAAGGATTTGAAGTATGTTTTGCAGGCAAGTTACTGATGACAACATATAAAATTTTGATTTTTTTGCTCAAAATTGTAGTATATAATGTTGAATATTTCAGCAGACACAATGAAAAAAAAGATAGCTTCAATCGTTTTGTGTTCTTAGTTTGGAATTTTAAATGTTTTAAAAATTTCCCCCTCCCTAGTGATACAGTGGCCCAACTTATTCCTCAAACATATGAAGTATTTTTACCAGCCCACCTATACTGTTTCCAGATGGATCATCCCTTACAGTGTAGAAATATATCATCATTTCTCCTCTGCTATAACAGAACACTGTTGTTCTTGAGTTCACTGCTGCTGGTATTTCCCACATTCCCACACTTCTCTGACCCTTTCTGTATCAAATTTATTTTAAAATTATTATTTTTCTCTTACAATTCATCTTCTCCTGAATCTACACAACATGTTAAAACTTCACTGAAACTGTTTTTGTAGGTCACCAATAATGGAAAGTGTTACATTCAANGATCTTACTGATGTATCAATGTTCACAGCAAAGATGTCTTCTTGAAACCTTTTCTTCACCTGATTTTCAAGATCTGTTCTGTGAGTTCCCTCTCCTCTTACATCATTAACCCTCCTTGTGATTCCTACCATGTTTCTTCTCTCTTTTCTGCTTCTGAATGCTGTTGTGTCCCAGGACTCAGTACTAGGAGCTCTCCCTTTTATCCTTTATTGACACTCCTTAGTCAATGCATCCAGTGCCTGGCTTTATAAACTATCTTCTTTCTGGCAACAATGAAGTTTACATTTCTGAGACTGTTTCTACCTTCAATATCAGCAACCAGCTGTGTGCAAGCTATTGTACCGTGATGTCTGCCCATCCAAACTCCAATTCTTCCCTTTGTTCCTGAACATGACTGACCTTCAGTGCACTCAGTCTCTTTACATGGCAATTCCATTTTCCTGGTATCCCATGTTTTAAAGAAAATAAAAACAACTCGGAATCCCCATTGACTTCTTATCTCTTTCCCTTGTTCCACATGCCACATACACTCTGTCAGTATAAAATGCTTAACATTCCCAATACATTGAGAATATGGCTACTTAACCCATAGTTAATTGCTAAAAATCCTACAAGCCATTGTATTTTCTTATTTTTTTTCAGTTGGTAGATAATACTTTATTTTCCCCCATATAAAATGTGCACCCAGATTCTGTATTTTATATTTACATATTTACATNTTTTAGAGTTAGCAAAATTTTAGTAGATATTTAAAGCATCATTTGTTGCCATTGTATATCCTTGTCCCTTTAGCCTCCATGTCATTCTTCTGCTTCTATTTTTCTTCACGTCTATTCTTAGTTTGGTAACCAAAGTTCTCTTTGAAAATTTTGATCAAAATACATCTCTCCTTATCATGCCCATACAATGACAGCAAACACGAGATGCATAGCTCGCAAGGTCCTCATCTCTGATCCACTTTTCTTCCTTATCCACACATTCCCATTGGCTCTTTGCTCTTATTTATTATACCAGCGAAGGTTCCACTTCAAAACCTTCTACTTGCTCTTTCTTCTGCCTGGACCATTCTTTCACAAACATTTGTATGTGTCAATCCATATTCACTTCTGCATTCCATTCAAACATCCCCAGAAGTCTTAGTAACAACTGCTAATAACCAGTACCTGAGAACTTCCTTCCTATTCTCCTTTATAATAGCTCTCCTTTCCTAAATTNCATTTTTTTCTAGTAATTATCATCTTCTGACTCATCTACATCTTAGTTTTTATCATCCTCAAATGGAGTAGAAGCTCCACAGGGCACTTAGTTTATTTGTATCATATCTTCTGTATATATCATATAAACTAAAGGTCTGAACATTTACTGACATTATTATAGAGATTAAAAAGTCTTTGTTAATAGACTACAAAATTTATATAAGACCATTGTCAATTATCTAATGTATAATAAATTAATGTTATATTTATATCCTACTAGAATTTTTGAGAAGGTATTTTAAATTATTGTGATTTTATGTATTTAGTTATTTGTGGTATGTGTGTGTGTGCATGCACACATGCCACAGCAAGTATATGGAGGTGGCAGCTTGTGGAAGTTTGTCCTCTCTTTCTACCATGTGGGGGCTCCAGGATCAAATTGAAGTCATGAAGCTTGGCAGTAAGTGACTTTATCCACTGAACTGCCTTATGAGCCCAGAATAAGGTATTTTAAGACATTTACTCTACCTACTGGGTATGCTGGTTGCCTGTAGTGTCTTCCTATTACCTTCATCATGTCTTTGCAGCTACACAAAAGTGTTGGAAGCGACATAGAAATATGCCAAGTGAAGCTCAAGAAAGATGGAGCCATGTCTTTTGAAGTCCATAACTTTCATTTCCTGCTGTGCTTAATTTCAGGACCAGAGCTACGATTAAACTTTTAAAGGTGTTTGTTCTTTTATCTGGGGATCGTATTGTAAGGTACTTATTAATTTATTTTGTGTGTGTGAAAAAATTCTCTAAAATCTTTTCATCAAGTGGCACACTGGAGTCACGTTTTTGAGAAGTTTTCTGCCCTGCCTCCTGCTTTCAGCTGAGCATAGTTGGATAGGTGCCGTGTAAGAAGCAAGTGGAATATTTTAGGGATGGTTTCACTACCTTGTTCCCAAAGATGCCGACATCTCCCTGGTACCATTTACCAAAAGGTCCTGGGACTCAGAGTAGATGATCCTGCTGTAATGTGGCTGCTGGGGACAGCAGGAATGTCTAGAAGCAAGTGTGTCTATGTTAATTTACCAGGTGTAAGAGAATCTGTTACAAGGCTGCTGCTATCAGCATGTTCCTGAACATTTAATGCAGGTGAGGCTGCATTTAGGTCAGAGGGAGGGTTCTGTTTTGCTTGTAGAATGGAGACATTTATACTTGACTCTGTAAACTCATGTCACTTATTATTGTATTCAAGGGAGTTCGTATGAGGTGGCAAGGTTGAAAGATGATCTTCATTACATCTGTTCCTTCAAGTGCTCAAANNATAATGAGAAACTATGNCTTCCTTAAAACTTTTAACATTTGGTTGAAATCTATGTTTTCTGCATGATGAATCTAAAGAAAATTATTTTTGGTAGTTTTTCTGGTGACTCATTGCTCATAAATAACTGCAAATTCTGGGTAAACAGTTGCAAATGTCACAATTCACCTACCAAAGTGGGAGTATAAGAAACTGGCACAGTGTTGCAGTGCAGCATATAACTACATTAAAGACGATCCAGTGCAATAATTAATGACCTGCCTAGTCTTATACTTTAAGCTTTATGAAGTGAAAGAATAGAGTTGTGAAAATAATACTTTCTATCAATCTCTTTTCAGTTTTTAAATTTGTATTTATTCTGGTAATGCAGACCATCTTATTGGTATTTGAAAATGTCCTTCAGGTGGGATGGCTCAGCATGGTTAAGAGCATTACCATGGAACTTGCAGAAATTTCNTGAATAATTCAATGGCACTCACAATATATAAATTATATGACAGTGTTAGTTTGGGGTTACTGGAACTTCACTGTAAGAGAGTATGTTGTATCATCTAAGGTAGCATACATGGCTATGTGTGGTTGCCAACCATGAGACTTGTTTATGCTCTGAGTCTTCGTTGACTTGAAGGTATGGTTAACCTTCAGGAATTCTGCTTTAGATATGTGTCAATGCCAAAGAATGCACATATGGGGGGACTGCTCTCAACATTTTAAGATGAGTTTGGAAAGCAGATGGATAATATTATGAGGCAATAAAAGTGAAGACCAAGACTTTAAATATGTCTAATAAGATTATATCCACAAGACAGATTCATTTGCTGTCAAAACAAAATATATTTAGCAAAAGTAAAATTCAAGTTGTGCATTCTTCTTACAGTAACTTCACCTGGTGAGGATTCAGTCATAAGATAGAGATTACATGAAAAAGAAAAGTAAAAATGTATGTCTCTGTATCATGAAGCTTTTATTAAAACCACAGACTGCTTGAAACTTGATACCCTACCTTGCAAATGAATTCTTTTTGATAATGTGGATTTAAATAATTNATTGTTCTTAGGAAAACAACCACATTTTGATGCTGTTTTGACTTATTTATGTATCATTCAGAAGAAGTTCAACAGTGCTTGATTTTAGATGCGTTTCTATATTACAATATAACTCAAATACCCTGGAGTTCATTTTAAAACTCTTAAGTTAATTTGATTTCCTTTGTACCTCTTTCCACACCATGGAACAAAGTTGCCGTGTTGCTCTTGTTTGAGAATTTAGAATTTAATATTCTACAGGCAATTGTTCTTTCAATTAAGACAGTGGAAAACAAATATTAAATGTTCAGTTGTGCTGAAGTCCAGCACAAGGAAACTTCATTATGTAGATTCCTTCTTTTGTTAAGACAACCTAGCTGATCTGGTTTACCTAAGACATGACACAACAATCACAGAACTGACCATCTGTCTCAGAACACATATCTGCATCTCCCATGCTTTTAGAACTTGAGACCAATACTCCCCCATCATCTCAAGCTACAGCATCTTAAACACTGATCACCTATCTTTTGTTTACTTTCTTCTATTGTTTTTGAGAATGATTCTTCCTACACTGCACAGACTCACCCCAAACATGGAATCCCTCTTAGTTCAGCTTCCTTCAAGTTACAAGATGTGCCACCATGCCTACTTCTAATGTTTAAAGAATGCAATTTTAGTTTGTGGTACACAAATCTTTGTTGAATTTTTTCTTCATCCTTAACTTACTCTTTTGTCTTGATTTTTTCTCATCTAAGTACCTGAATTTTCATCTCCTTAACTTTTGCCTCTTTCTTACATTCTTCTTTGGTTTGGACACATCATCAAAACTTTAAAGTTGCTTTGATTTTCATGTTCCAATGACTTTCCCTTCTAACATGTTTAAGTTAAATTAAGTATATTACTAACACATGATTAACACAAGCCTTCTACCTTGAACCTCTTCTTTTTCCCTTGCCTCCTTGACACTGCCTTTAGTTTGACCTTTCTGGACTTTCATGCATGTCACAATCTAATCTTTAGATTTCCTGATCTCCAGGAACTTTTAAGTCCCAGGCAGCAATTGCTCAAGTATTTGGGTTCTGTTCTCAATTTTAAAGAGATGGAGGTCATCAAACTGAGACATCCGTTGTCACAATTCTTTCTCCTAGAATATCTAAAAATCTTGTCATAGTTTATGTGTTATGGGACCTTGAGGTGGGGGTAGATACCTAGGGATCCCACAAAATTCATTCCATAGGTTGGGCAAATAATTGTTTGTCCTGGAAAGAAGCCTCATGCAGAGGAAGTCAAGGTGACAGGTATTTGAACTTGAAGTTAGAAAGAAAAGGGCCACTGACCAAGCTATAGTCACAGATCCCACAGGAACTGAGAAGCACCAGCCACAGAGAACAAAACACAACAAAACGACAAACTTTACTAAAACAGAAAAGAAGCCTCCATCTAGGTGATGGGAGTGTCTCCAGAAGTGGGAATTGGTCCTTGGGTGAGGGTCAGACTTTTTATAGGCTCCCAAGTACCACCCCTCCAGACTCCTTCTCTTTCTGCATGATTGGTCCCACCCTCAGGGTTTCCTCCCTTAGGTAGGCTCTCTGCCCCTGGAGGCAGTTAGCACTTTGTCCTCTGATGCTGGAGGAAAGGCTACTACCCTGGAGTGAGGAGCAGTCCTTCTGAAAGTGGCTGGGCCTGTTTTCCAAACCAAGCCAACTTCCCTTGATATTCTTTCAGCTTTCATCCATCTTAGTTTAAAATGTGACACAACTAAACACCAACACCACTAAACTTTAATTAATTAATTTAAACTGTTTTTCGGCATCATTAATAGCATGTTGTAGGTTGGATTGTATGAAGATTCATGGATGAACACCTTTCTTGCTCTCAAGAAGCTTATAGTACTAAGGGAGAGAAATGACTATGAAAATAGTCATACAATAAATATGCATCAAAGGAAATAATGTGCTGCCTCATTCTTTATTGTGCATTAAATGTGTATTGAATTGTGGGTTTAATTCCCACACTGTGTCTATCAGTGTCATGATGTAACAGCCAATGCAGCAAAATCTTACTCTATTCCTAAGCAGGAAGAAAGATAATACAAAAATCAATAAATTAGTGGGGCCGTGATAGCTCAAGCATTTAATCCCAGTACTCTGAAGGCATAGGCAGGCAGAT
>LZPO01067234.1:2092-28303 GCA_001675575.1 Neotoma lepida
GTAAAACCATAGTCTAAGTCAGAGCATTAACAAGTCACTTCCATCATTACAGCTTGTTTAGACCTGAACAAATTATCAGTGAGCATACTAGTAATTTTTAAATAATGTAATAAAATTCTGGTTTATGGTATTTTATTTTGCTGAATTAATTTGAGGGGAAAAAGCTAGCTGCTTCACTTCATCTACTTAATACTGGTAAATTCTGGTTTGTGTAATACAAACATAGGTGTAGAAGCTTAAAAGGTCTTACATTTTCCATGAGGGAGACATCATTTAGTCTGTGTCTTCAGTATGTATTTGTAAAACATTTTAACTCTGTAAACATTAGAAGTTTTATGATCAGGAATGGGAAAAGATTTATACTCTACTACAGTGATACTGGAGGATGTCTACACAAGGTCTCTTAGTNATGTCAATCAGTTGAAGGTAGGAGTTTATCAATGAATTGCTGCTGACATGAGCTGTGCATCACGCCTTCATAGATTTTAAAATTTATTTGACTAGTTTCACCAATGCTTTTAGTTTGTCAACAGTAAGAGAACCTAACATTTGGGATATAAAGGGTCACATCTTCATGGCACTGGAGAATAGAAATATCTTTATAAGCTCTCTGGATAGAATCCTGTGGAAATGCATCCCAAAGTGGAAGCCAGTAACTGAGAGAGTAGTGCTGCTGCCCAGTTTCTGCTGTGTGATAAGAGCAGTGTATAAAGAGTGCCTCCCTGAGAAATTCCCCCAAAATAATTCTGTTAGAAGGAATTCCAGTCTTCATCTCTCCATTTATCAAAGCTTTTACAGTTTCTGCTGCCTGTGTAGTTCCATATTCATCCTCCTGGGAATCTGGTGAAAGTCTGGTAATATCAAACCAAGAAGGCATAGCCATTTTCAAATTTAATGTAATAGGCATAACAGGCACATGTGGACAGATGCATTTCATGTGGGAACTTTTGATACCTGCAAAGGCTTTTGCCCATCCATGCCCAGTATCTCCCGTTCTGTGAAGAAAAATCACCACAGTGGTGGACTTCTAGGTGGTCTTCTGGGCAGCGCACAGTGGGGTGGACATGTTGTTGTTGCATATCCATGGACTGACGGACAGCACCCACCATATAAAAAATTTTAATGGGTTACTTTTAATTATTTTACTTTTATTAAATATAGATGTTTTTCTCATGTATATATCCTGACCACCATTTCCCTTCCCGCTACTCTTCCAAATTCTTCCCCACCTCCCCTCCCATCCAGATCCACCCCCTCAGTTAGTGACTTAAGGTCCACTCCACAAGATGGAGTAGTTTGTTTCCCCAATGAAACTCCCTTGGAGAAAAGTAAATTTTCATTTGTAAGTGGTTTTCAATTGTAGATAGCTTCCGGGTAGGGACTGGGTCATGTTTCCACTTCTCTTTTCAGTTCTAGGCTCCCATCTAGTGCAGACTGGTGCAGGCCCTCAGCATGCTTGCCTCAGTCTCTATGAGTTCCTATGAGCACAGACTCTGTTGAGTTGGAGGGCTTTATTTTCTTTCTTTTTTAAAATTTTTAATGGTTTTGTTTAAGTGCATTGGTGTTTTTGCTTGCATGTGTATCCATGTGAGGGTGTCAGATCCCCTGGAATCAGAGTTACAGACAGCAGTGAGCTGCCATGTGGGTCCTGGGAATTGAACCGGGGTTCTGGAAGAGCAGCCAGTGCTCTCAACCTCTGAGCCATCTCTCCAGCCCCAAAGAGGCCTTGATTTCTTGGTGTCCTCCATCCCCTCTGACTCTTACACTCTTTCTGCCTTGTCTTTGACAGTGTTCCTGAGACTTGAGTAGACAGATTTGATGGAGACACCCTATTTAGGGCTAACTATTTCAAAGTCTCTCACTCTCTGCATAATTTCTGGCAATGAATCTCTGCACTTGTTCCAATCTACTGTAGGAGGAAGCTTCTCTGATGATGGCTGGGCAAGGTACAGATCTATGAATATAGCAGAATATCATTAGGTGTCATTTTATTGCTACCTTTGGGGGGTTATAGAATGGTAGGTAACATTTGGTTACTGTAGGTTCTCTGGGCTACCTAGACTCTGATTCTTGGTCACCCAAGTGTGTCAGTTATGGGTTTCATCCTGTGGAATGGACCTTAAGTCAAGTCAGATATTGGTTGGTTACTCCCACAAGCTTTGTGCCAACATTGCACTAGCATATTTTGCAGGCAAGACACCATTGTAGACCAAAGGGTTTGTGGATGGAATGGTGTGGAGAGTGTGGAGAGTAACCAATGTTCTTGGTTTTTGAAACTTAATAAATGAAGTTAATATTGACACACAGTTCAAAATAATTCTCAGGAATAAAGATGCCATATTTACAGTTTTCTAATGAGAACTCATTGCCTTTTTCATCCGACTGTGTAGCATTTTCAACCCTAGATTAAGTACCTTACCAGCACCAGGCAATATTGAAAGCAACACAGTTCCGAACCCTTCGGAGAGTTTAGCACCCAATGAGCTATTTTGATCCCTATTTTTTTGAATCTCTCTTTGTAGTTGGCTTATCTCTGAATCCATTGCTTCACATTTCCTTTTAAATCCCTCCTTAAGCACTGTCTCTTATACACATCTAGATGTGTATAAGAGACAGTCTCTTTGTAGTTGGCTTATCTCTGAATCCATTGCTTCACATTTCCTTTTAAATCCCTCCTTAAGCATGTCTTCTTGGACCTATAAAAAGAAAAACGTATTGAAAAACCATGCTTATTGAAGGTCAGGGGTTGACACTTGCAACTGAAGTAGTTAAGGAATGTGTCTATCACTCTACCAGAATGCGCACAGTGATGAATTTGCCTGATTCCTGGATTAGGAGAAATGGCCAGACAAGTTGTATACTGTGATTCCCTGAGCACCGTTCCCAAGAGTGAAGATGTCAGACGAGGAACCTGATCACTGTCCCTCTGACAGATCTGGGGCCCACACAGTCTTACCTTCAACTTGTGTGCTAGCATCTTCTCCAGCTCTCTCACAATGTTCTTCCTTTCAGTCTCCATCTTCTCATGCAGTTGGGTCATATTCTCCCTGTAGCTTCTCTCTTGAGCTTCTATCATTTGCTCCATTTCCTTCTGTTTCTGTCTTAGTAGCTCCTGCTCCTGTTCTGCAGCCTCTCTCTTAGCCCGCTCAGCTGTCCCACAAGAGTTTGAGAGAGATAAAGCACAGCAGTCAGGACTGAGATCTCCTTTCTTGGGCTAAGAGACATAACTGATTTTGAAAAATGCAAGAGAGAAGTCTGAATCCTAGTCTGCATATTTCCAGAGCATATTTTGGAATGATGCTAGAAGGCACTTGCAACACTAGCTGAGTGAGACCACACCGCCCTCTTCATTTCCAATTAGCAGAGTGTACAGTCTATTTAGGAAGACCTTCCTGACAATAAGTCAGCAGGTTTAGCAGAAGCCTACTCATGCTTGTGAGAGCCAAGTCCTCCCATGTACCTTCCATGGTCTTCTGCCCATCAGTGAGGGCTTTGTCTGACTGCAGGATGGAGTCCTCTATGGTAACCTGCGACTGTAGGAAACTCTGAAGGACATGATTTGCCTGGAGAACAAGAAAGGGAAATTTTCAGGTCAAAAAAACACACTGTTGCCCTCAAAGTCCTGTACAATTTCTCATCCTTCTTAAGATCCCCTGTTTCCTTCCCTTTCACAGTAGTAGTTCAAATCTCNTCTGTAATTCTTGAAAACCTTATGTGGCAGCCCTCTCCCAAGTCTCTCCTTCCCGGTAGTGTTCCACTTCTCAGCCCAGGTTACAGTCATGGAGACCTAGNCAGATNCNCAAACTGTCCTCTCCATTGTTTAATACACTCACACACCTCTTGTCTGCTAGAATCCTTGCTGTGCTTTTATTGTTCAGGTAAACACCCACTGATAATCCATCTTTTCTCTGTACCTTCTTTCANAAGAAGCTTCACTAAGNTGTCCTCTGAGGTTTNCATNCCTGCTAAATACACTGAGCTGCCCTGCCTGTTCTTCTGTGGCNTGACCATGCATTAGCATCTCAGTCATCCCNTTTCACAANTCTTAAATGTGCACAACAGTNGTNCCTAACTATACNCTTATGCTCAGNATTGAATTGTAACTTCCNAAGTGGCATGCAATTTCAAGTTACTGATGGTATCTGTCATATAACGTAATGTATTAAAATCTGGGCATGGTGGCTTATGTCTGTAATCCCAGCACCAGGGAAGCTAAGGTTACCAGATTGTGTAAGTCAGTGCCAGTCTGGCCTTGTTACACCAAGGCTCCATCTCAGAACAATACAAAGGGAAATAAAACCTAAAAAGAGGATGTGGGCTATGTGTACATTATTATTATTGCAACCACCATGGTATTAATTACACCATTATGTCTGCTTTCTATTTGTGCCTGGATAGTTCTTACTCTGATGTATCCAACTGACTATTTGTGAGGGAAAAACATCAGTATTTCATGGACAAGTATGTCTTTATTCTTCAAATCTCACTATTTAGTTTAGAAAAAATTGCCTGTTTAATCAATGGAAAAATCACTCTACTCCAGTTGGGATTATTTATTCTAATCTACTTTAAGGGAAAGACTAAGTTTATGACTTCATTGAGAGTGAGAAGGATAGATAGGTATGGGGGATATTCTCATCATACCATATACATGTGCGTATGAAAATTTCTCAAGATAATACAGTACCATGTACAGTACATACAATGAAATGTATATACAATGAAATTTTTAATGAACACATTAAAATAATTAACTCTGGATATAAAAAATGCTGGAAGTGCATAGGTAGACATGTTCAGCCATCTCCTCATGAACAGTTCAGTCCTAAGGAGGAAGGATCCTTCCTGGTAACCCTGAGATCCATCTCCTGTTGCTTCTTCCTCATTCCTCACCTTCACTCCCTTCCTGGGAACTTGCTCATAGCCCTGCTCAACCTTCTTCCTGGCTTCTAAGTAGAGGCTGTGCCCGCCAGGAACACAGAAAGCTCCACTTGAGACACTCTCCCTCAGGGGCTCTGAAAGCTTCTCCAGCTCAGCCTGGCAGTAACTGAGAGACGCTGCTTCATTCTGTCGCATGAAGTCTTCCTTCTTCTCCTCTATGGCAATCTGCCAGGGGATTGTAGAGATACCAGAAAAGGAAACTGTTAGAAAACAAATGCAACTGTGATCTTGGGGGAAGTAATAGACTTGGATATGGAAATTATACCATAGGTCAGGAAACTGTTCGGTACCATGTCTGAGCAACTGTATGAGTAACCATGGAAATTCCATGCCCGTCCAGTGGCCAGGCTCATTGTAAAATAATAATGTCTAGATGCAGGCCCTCTTGGCTCTTCCAGCAGCACTGAGATTAACAGTGAACAATTCACCAGCTGAACAATGGGACATGGTTGGCAGGAGCATTTCCTCCAAGAATTAATATGGAGGAAAACGTATTTGTGAAAAAACAACTCACACAGCGACTGGAACTTTGTATAGGTTCATGAGCCCTTCATTAACTCCTCCATGGAGAATATATGAGCGTGGAGATACAATAATTATAAATTACAGTCCAAGGGATTCTCTTGTTTCAGTCATGAGGCTCTCCAGAGCTTTCAGGTGAGAACAGAAATCAACTTACATCTTGCTTCAGTCTCTTGAGCAGAGCACTCCAGCCTCCCTGCACTATGCTTATATCTACAAAACTGAGTTACTGCATATGTGCTTTTTCATGTTGACACATTCATTGAAAAGTCTTATGCACTTCTGGAAAATTAATAAGTCCCTGACTTTTGATCCTGTAGAACCCTGTCACAAGAATCCAGATGAATGACAAGGTCAAAATGGCAGCCATGAATCAAGACTCNTNAAGGTGGGNATNAGGAATAAAANAAGAAAAGACANNGACACAGTACCACCAAGTTCTTCTGGAACTGCTGATTTTCATCNTTGAAGGAGTGCCGCATGAAGACAGCAATGGCTTCCTTCTCACAGGCTGCGTGCACATCCAGCAGCTCCTGGAGGGTGTNTGTGGGGAGCCTCACTCGCTGGGCCATCTGCTCACTGTANTGGNNAGNTGCNTTCTGNACAGCTGCNGANTTCTCACGCTNNGCCAGAGTTGTCACTGCATTCTCCAAACATGGAACTGCTCCACTATTGATGGNATCCACATAGGTCACCACCAGAGTTGCCAGTCCTGACCAAAGCAAGGAGTTTAAGGTTAAACATCAAGCTAACTTTTGTTAATTTCACATGATTCATGAATCAGCAATGAAGTATTAAATTACTTAGGCAATAAAATTTCATGTACGAGAGCAAAGCTTATTTTGTTCGGCCCAACCTCAAATGAATTTGATAATGTTTTTTTTTTTTAAAAAATAAACAACATCCAAGAATTTCAAGACAAGAACAGAGCATTATGTGAGAGGAGCAGCTCTTGTGGGCTTCATGTGACTGACTGTACAGAGCCACTTCACTGAAGGACACGTGTATATAAGACAATAGTTAATTTGTGTTGGGGGTTGTGTGTGTGTGTGTATGTTTGCATGTATTTGTTCGTGTGTGTGTGTGTGTGTGTGTGTGCGCGTGCGCAGGGGTGAGTGGGCTTGCTTGCATGTGGCTGGAAGTAGACAAGACTATCTGGGCAGCAAACCCCAATAACCTGCCTGCCTATGCTTCATCAATTACAGGTGTGCACCACCACTCTAAACACTTTCAGGTAGATTCTGGGNATTGAACTCATGCTTGCAAGCTAAGCACTTTACTGACTGAACCATCTCCTGAGTCTAAATATAGTGAACTTTTATCTCAAACTCACAATGAACTTTTAAGAACTTTGGTCTCTCACTTACTTTAGAACTGTCTTTTCTAACCAAACACTTGTGTCTTTGCACATTACTTCAAACACAGGTATTCCCTCTTTAAACTTAGGCTTGCTTATTTGATCATTAGTCATTTCTTAAGATGTATTAGGTTTCAATAAAGCCCCATGCAGAGAGGTAATATTTCAGAAAGATAAAATTTTCTGAGTAGCATGAACAGCTGTATCTCTGTGTTCATATGAGATACTGACATTTTATCAGAGTTTTACAGCACACAATTTCAAAGTAGAGAAATATTTGTGAAGGTGACTCACGGTTTCCATTGACAATGATCCCCTCTTTCAAGGTCTTGGCCTTTGCATTGGAGAAGATGTGAGAGCAGAATTCTTTGGATTGTGATTGGAAATTGGGATCCAGCTGGTCTTCTGGCATTTCCTCAACATGGANTAAGAGTTCTTTTTCTTTTGTAGGTCGATCAAAGACAAAACACGTTCGTTGTGGAAAGAAATGCCTGATGCATTCCCTAGGCATGTTNGACTTTTGGGCTTTGAGACTCCTGCCTGTAAAATATATAAAAGAAATTTGTTCTTTGAAAGGACAGCCTTCAGGTTAGGGGCCTTGTGTTTTCATTTCCAGAGAGCTTGGGATCACAGCGTTTCTTCTATCCCCACATCTCCTGTAATCCACACACATGGCCCTTCATTTGACCATCTAAGGCAGTGACAATTCATTCATGCTGAAAAGTGAAGGGCAATGAAGCAATTATGAAGATAAAAAGGACCAGTTATCCATGAGATGAGGGCAACTAATCTTTGGTCTTCCTAGCACTTGGTCCAGACNCCAGTGGATTAAGAATTTAACAAACATTTACTAGACAATTAACTAATGAAACCAAAGTGCTAGAAGAAGTTTTCTGACTTTCATATATCCTTGTCAGAAATGAAATTTGGATCTTAAAGCAAAGTGATGCAGAAAACAATAAGATGCAACCAGGAAAAATGAAAGATGACATATGATATCAGGTCAGGACAGAAAAACACAAATATCAGATTCCTGTAGGCACACCATAAATACATTAGGAGATTCTGTGCCTTGACAATTATGATGAGTAATNTTAACTTAATGTAATGTAAGGACCTCTTCTCTTTCCTAAATCAGAGTCTGTTAGTTTTGACTAAGATATAGAGCAATTCCCTGCCAAACAAGTATTCAATAAATGTTTGTTGAGAGAAAAAAGGAATGAATGAACAAAATTACAGAGAGACCTCTCTCAGAAGCTAAATATTATATATTCAGAAATATATATAATGCCTAATATATTAACTGTGAGGCTGTCAGGAGAATACAGGGATGTTATAAGAAACATAAAAAAAAAAGATTTGAGTCTTATTGAAAGGAAATATCAATGTTTTTTCTTAACTATTCATAATTTCTTAACTATTCATATTTATCTGAAAAAACCTTAAGTAGTGAAGTAGTAATAAGACACACTGTACAAAAGAATTACAATTGGGAGTAAATCACTTCATTTCATATGATTTTATATGATCTGTGTACACACTCTCTCTATATACATATATATAGATATATATATAGAGAGAGTGTACACAGATATATATATATGTATATATATATATAAAGTTTTATATATATACATATGGTTAGGCAAAAATATATGTCTACATATTATCTATGGTGTGTGTGTATGTGTGTGTGTGTGTGTGTGTGTGTGTGTGTAGAAAGAGAGAGAGAGAGAAAGAGAGAGCACAGAAATCCTTATAAGCAACATAATGTGTGGAGTGTGAGCATTATAGAATGCATTACCATCTAAATAATATTTTTCACTATTAATTGATTTCAGATCGTTTGGTCCAATGTTTATACCTCGTTGTTTCCATTGCATTTAAACTCCAGCAGCTGAAGATTTTCCAGGATAATAACCATGGAAAACGTTCACCAATTGCCTTCCAGTTATCAGTTTATCGCTGGCTTAGAGCTCAAGTCAGGGTGAAAGCAACATTTATGCCAAGTACTGAATGAGACANTTAGAGCCTTCCCTCCCAAGCCAGGCTCTGATACCTGGAATCAGCTTCAGGGCATTCTCCAGGTACTCATCTGCTGTGATGGTGCGTCCATCTAGCTTCAGCTCCAGAACAAAATCCCGAACAGCCCAGACAAAGTCTGGGAAAAAACTCACAAACTCACAGGAGTCATCCATTTCTTCAGATCCTGAAGTGGATTTTGCCCTGATCAGCTCTGTCAGTTCAGTTACATAGCTGGGACCTTAGCTAAGGAATAAAAAAATAGCATTCTACCCCTGTCTCTTATACACATCTAGATGTGTATAAGAGACAGGTACTCCCAGTTGTCACCCTTAAATTAATGAAACATGGCAGTTCGGTCCCTGGAAGGATACTGCAGCTGCTCCAGGGCCTGCTGGTTGATGGTTCCCATGCTGTTGTAGACAAAGGTGCTGCTTAGAAGCACGGCCAGGGCGAAGATCCAGGAGTCATTCTTAGNGTCACCCTAGAAGGCACATAGGGCAAGGGACTTCAGAATCTAACCTCAGTCTTTCATTGTTTATCTGCTGCTTAAGCAGAAACACAGCAGAAGAGTAGGATGAATAATAATGTTTTGAAGAATAAAAAATTCATGTTTCTTTTTCAATATTGAAACTGACCTTTTCATAACCAAAATCAACGACACTGCAAAACTATGCAAAATGTTTCCTATAGTGATTAAGGACAGTGTATGCACAATATCAACACACCATTTAATTAACAGGTAATAAATTATGTTATGTTAGAGGCAGGAATAGTTACTCAAATTCAACAACTNTTCATGGAACATCTANAAAATATTAAGTACTACATTGAGCTGTGTGAATGCAAATTTTCATATAACAATAGGGAGAGGGAGACCTGTAAATATAAAAATACAACCATGATGATCCATCTGTGCCAAAGCCAAAAGTAGACTAGAATGCTAGTATATGAAAAAAATGATTAATTTTAATAACTGCAAGAAGGGCTACGCAACTTCAGAGTAATGTGACTGTGTAACTAGGATATGATGGCTATGGCAGAAAAACAGCTTCTCTTTAAATACTGCTAGTAGATGTAATTACAGATTTAAATAAATCACACATGTGGGAAGATCGATACTCAATAAATGAAAATATTATAAAGCACAGGTCCTATAAATGCCTTGCACACTTTTTGTTTGACTGGAGCAGTGGCTACTTGTGAGGACTTGGAAGTTGAAACTGGAAGTAAGATTCGAGGTAAGATGTGATGTGTGAAAGTCAGGCAAATATAATTAGATGCTACCCAACCCCACAAACTCCGGAGGCAGTGGGTTGTACTCTATCATCAGGGTACGCCAGGGTGTATCTCCATTGCTATGTGCAGCATATGGACTTGGTTCTTTTAGACCGGATGTAGCAGACAGGAGTTCTTTGGTATTCTGAGGATGACTTCAATTCCTTATTTTGATATTTCTAAAAATGCTGTATTTGGATCAATAGAAGCAAAGCTTAGGTCAGAAAACAAGTTGCTTCTACAAGCATTCATCTTGATTTAATATGGGGTTAATTATTGAGAATTTTATAACCCATAATGAAATCTTTCTCGCTACTTCCACAGTAATAGACATCCAAAACTATTGCTACTACCTACAAGTTAGATTCAAAGTTCAGTGACCTCAAAGGGGGCAGCTCACTTTCAGGAAGCATTATGCCATCAGATAACTTGATGAGTTGTCTACTTCTATGAACCTACAGCACCTTGTACTGGTCTCAGAGTATACATCTGCTTCCTCCTGGACTAATGAGCCTGTGCCTTGCACTGCAGTATAGTATGAAACCCTGGAATTCATCTCCTCAATAAATATTTACTTAACTGTGTTTTTTAAGCAAGAGCAAAGAAAAGACTATCCTCCATTACAACACACTCTTCGAGTTTATCAAAAGAGTACATTCACCAAGGAAAGCAGCTTAGTCTCCTCATCAATAACTTGTTTGCAATTCTTGCAACCAGCACAGCAGTTGAACTAAAACTGCAATCAAATGGTACACAAAGAATCAAGACCAGCCCCCATAATTCTCTGACTTACCTTTTCCACATCACCTAGACCCTCTGTATCCAGAAGCACAAGTGTGAATTGTGGCTTGGTGGGGTGAGGCACACACCACATCCAGATGCCCTTAGTCTCAGACCTCACTGTAGTGCCAAGATTGAAGCCTTCAACAGAGAGTAAGAAAGCATCATGCATGAATATGAATCCTTATAATATAGGAGGCAGAGGTTCTACCCACAACGGCACTGAGCTGATTCAGGTACAAGACATTAGGAGGAAAATAGCTACTACATGTTTTTTATAGGAAAAGGAAAGTGGTGGGACCAGAGTCGATTGAATGACTTAGTTTTTAAAAGACTTGACTGTACATTTTACAAAATAAGACAGGCAAATTACAAGATGTTAAGAACTGTCTCACTTTGTCTATAAGCTATTGGCACCGAGCCAAACTCACCACATTAGCAAAAATTAAAATCAGATGTAACTTTCGTAAGGAAGTGCAGAGTTCTCTACTGCTGTTAATAAACATGTGAACTACAACTACACATAAAGTTTAAAAAGTAGTTTGATGTCATCGGGAAACACTGAGCATGCAAGCGCTCTGAAATCTAGATTCATTCCTCATTNTGTTATACCAAGAGAAGTTTGTGAAAAAATGTGCCAACATAAAAACAAGCTTGTGTGGGAAAGCCTTGTCCTCCAAAATAAGCTCTGCAAAGAAATCAATGTTCACTGCAACAATATGTTATTTTCACATATTGACATACTATGAAATTTTTAAAGTAATTGAATAGTACTTATGACAAACTGGATGAATTTTATAAATTTGTGAGCAAAAGAAGCCAGAGACATCAGAATACATCCAACACATGTATCCAATACATTAAAATAGACATATATGTGCTATATAAATATGTATAAGTATACTCTTAAGAAGTTTAAAAGTAGGTCAAAATGAACTGATTTTTATGGATGCATATTTAGATATTATGACTGATTTTGTAAATCAGTAGGGGAAGTTTCATGAAAATAAGAATATTGATGAGCTTTGGGAGAGTATAACATGATATGAATAAAGTATTTGAATGCTAACAAAGTTTTATATTTTGACCTTGTCAGTAAAGAAATAAGAATTATTTTTANTAATTATGCCATACATTGTATTTTATGTAATTTTGTGTGTATGTGTGTGTTATATTTCACATATTTGAAAAGGCTTAGGAGAGAAGCATATATATAGTTATTAAAACATTGTGATAAAGTAGGGCAGAAAAATAAAAAGATGACTCAAAGAGGATATGACATAAACTCAAATCCTCCCTCTCTCCTCCCTCTCCCTCTCTCAGTTCCCCCTCCCTTTTTCCTCCCTCCTTTTCCCCCTCCTTCTCTCCCTCTATTGCTCTCTCCTCCTTGCCTCTCTTTCCTTGCCTCTCTTTCCCTGCCTCACAGAGTAATGTTTTCAAAGCCTAATTGCCCACCCTTCCTTCCCTCCTTCCTTTCTTGTTTTCTTCCACCATCCCATCTTCACTACTTTAATAAACACAATACAGTGAATTGCATTTGCGTTGACTCCACAGTAAAACTAAGATGAGAGAAATGGGAACGTGGTAGGAATCAATCTGTGCAGGAGAGGAGGATCAGTTTGCAGTGCCAATGATTCCAAGCAAATGACCTTTGTCCTTCTGGCTGAGGACAACACTCACCGTGGTTCTGTCCTGCCAAGCGGTTCATCAGGTAGGACTTCCCTGTACGGTACAGTCCTACAATGGCCACCACCACCACAGGCTGAGTAATCTTCTCAAGGATGTTTACTGCTTTGGGGTTCACCCTCAGCTCTTCATTCTCATTTTCCACTAGACAGATGGGAGCCTCCATGCTGGTACCAGATGTCACAGTAACCTGCAACCCCAAAAAACCTTCTCAGAAGCTCAGAAGTATGAGCTCTCCAAGCCACCTGTAATGGCAGGTCAGTTAGCCTGTATTTATACAATGTGTGCATCAACTTAAGTTTTTGTTTTGGGGTTATTTTATCTTTGTTGTGGTTGGGTTTGGTAACAATGTTTCAGAAATCTCTCTGGAGTAAGCACTTCAAAGCCAATGAGAGTGGAAGAAAGGAGTTGTACTCATTTACTAGTGGACCAAAGCCAGGATGGTCTCGAAGGCTTCTGTCTGGAGCCTAGTTTGCATTCATATTTTATACTCTAAGACCACAAGGTGTGGCTAGCAGGCAAGCAAGGGCAATTTTATTTCCCCAGAAGCATACATGGCAGTTACTTCTTGCTTTACAAAGACACACGTTACATTTGGCAGGTGCAAGCTTTTGTGGTCAGGTTAAGGGCAACAATCTACTGTGTTTTAGCTATTTCTACAGGTCGTTCTATTCCTGTGAGCAAAGTGAAGTCATGCTTGGCAACAAGCAGTACAAGCACGATGCTTTAAGTCAATCTAATAATTGGTCTTTTTCAGCTTATTCTATTTCAACAAAGTCTTACGTATGTAGACCAGGCTAGCATCAAACTTTCTAAGTAGCATAGACTGGCTTTGAACACCCAATGCTGTCACAGACTCTCTTTGGCTTCTGAGATTACGTGCATGCATAATCACACATGGCTTTCTGATTGTGCTTTTTTCTTGGAGGCAGGGGCTTTGTTATGTTTAGGTTTTGTTTTTTGTTATTGGTGGTGGTGGATTTTGTTTGTCGTGGGGTGGGGTAGGATCTCACCAAGTCCAGGATGGACTCTAATTTTTTTTTAATTTTTATTTATTTTTACTTATTTTGCAGCAGAGGCTGATCTTAAAGTATGGATTCTGCTGCTTCCACTTCCTGAGTGCCAGGACCACGGATAGGTATCAACATACCTAATTCGTATGCTGCCGGGAAGTGAAGCCAAGGCTTCCTAAGTACTAGGCAAGCACTCTACTAACTGAGATCAGCCCCAGGACCTTCNACTTACTTCCTGTACAATAATAAGTGACAAGTATGTGGCCTTACATTGGCAACTCATCATCCCCATCGGCTTCATGCCCATGATGTTGAAGATGACATATGAACATTATTTCTCTCCAATGGCTGCTTTATCTGAAAATACATCCTGTTATTAAATAATTCTGTGGACAAAGCTCTGAAGGTGGTGTCATGCATGTATTATCTCTTAAAGAATCCTGTATGTTAAAGACTGTTGCCTTTCCTTTTCACATATGTTGAAGGCCATACACACATGCTGAATGAATGCTTAGAGAGCCTGCAAGTTACTCAGTGGAGCAGGGGAGAAACATCAGTCTTCCTGTCTCCCTTTTACAGGCCTAACTCCAAAATTTCCCTGTCAGAATCAACTTCCCCCATTCAGATTTCTAAACATAAATTTCTTAATTGAGAAGTACCAAATGGTCTCTATTGATTAGTGACATGTCATTACCATATAAAGTGCAATCTGATTGGATGCTGTTTGTCTTGGCATATCAACTTAAAAACTATAGAGTGTTTCTTTCTTAACATCAGCTTAGAGTAGGTGTTAAATGGGAAACTTCAGCTCATCTTAAACTTAACATTACCTTAATGATCAGTTCTATATTAGGAAAATATTATTGAGCATGTCATTTTTTTCTCCCTGCTTTCATGCAGGACTAAATTACTATTCCAATTACGAAGCTTCAAATCCCCATTAAGTAAGTAGAACTACATAGCTCCAATTGGATCATGTAAATCATCCACGGTCTCCAAAAGTAGCTCAAGCCACTCAGAGGACAGTTAAAAACGCCTCAGCCCTAAATTTTTCACAAGTCCCCAAAGCTGTCTGAAACTGTTCTTGGATGGAAGACACCCTTTGAAACAATACATCAAGGGGCTCAGACTTTACTGCTGTTTTTAACCTTTGACTAAGAAGAGTGTGACTAATTCCACACTACAGAGCGAAAAAGTCCAGCTGGTACCACAGAGGTATGCCAGACCCACGTTGGGGATTCAGTCTGTCTGACATGGCATGGCATGACATGACATGGCTCTATTTTCTGTTTCTTCAACTCCAGGCGGGACATAGGGAGGGAGCAACTAAGCCCTATGGTGGGTGAGGAAGAAGCTCTGCCTGGAGCCTAAGGTTAAGTCCCTCTGTAGTAGAAGGGACTTTTCCCCCTTATGGTGAAAGACTTGCACAGGATTGCGCAGCTTGGGGCTGATATGTCCGTTGGAACCACTCATCCCCTATGCCTGGCTATGGCTAAGGCACCAGAGCTGCTGTGCCTCCCGGGCCAAGCCTGCACTGTCCACACTCCCTGAGGCTACCAAGCGGCTCCCGTCACTGACGCCCATCTGCCAGTGTCACCTTGCACTCTGCATGGTTTGCACCCTGGGACATCGAGACCTTACAGCAGCCCCTTAGAGATGTGTACTTTGGGTACCGAGTCGCAAGGAACTCACCTGATTGTGCCAGAAGATTCTCTGCTACCCTAGCTCAGAACCCTTAGTCTTTCTGCTGCTCCTGGTTCCTCCCTAAAGATCCATTCCTAAAAAAGTTGTAGTCAAACCGGATATTGCACCAATCCTGTTGTGGTGATAAAGAGCTGAAACCAAAATTACATTGACTTATTGATGCTTTCTGGATTCACACCGTTTCCAGGAAAGAAAACAGAATCTGTGAGAGGAAAGTTCATAGTTCCCTGCCAGATGGTCAGAAGAAAACAAAAACCATTTGTGGATTCTCCAAATATTGACATTTATTGGGTAATAACAGTGTTGCAACAGGAATATGCCAGCTCCCTCCACAGTGACCTATTAACTTATTCAAAGAAGATGATGCAAATGGAAATTTTTTAACTTAAAAATTTTCAGCCCTTACATGATATTAATGCTGTAGATATTAATAGGGCAATGGATGTTTGTACGCATGCGTACAAACTATATACATCACATGGTGTATGGTGTAGATTGGGATAACATAGTTAGCTCTTCAAGCAGTTAACATTCCTTTTTGACATGTGTACCACATTGTCACCATTACCTCACTGTGCAGCAGCAAGTGAGAANGCTGGCTTCTCTCTTTTCTACAGTCCCCACTGAAGATCAACTTCCCTATGCCTCCTTCCACAAGGAGTTTTTTAAAGGCAAGAACAAAGCAATTACAAAAGATGTTTTAAAAAAGTTGAATAAGCTTTGTCTTGGGTGACTTTGCCCAGATGCCTGCTAACACACAACAGACTGAGCTGTAATCTTTGGTTGGTTAAGTGTCTTGGGGCATTTTATTTTAGGTGATTTTGTGATTGGGATGTAACCTCATGTTGGGTTGAAGAGCATATAACTTTAGACCAGAATAGTAAAGTACCCCTGTTTGATGCCTCCCTAGGGTTCCCTGGGCATCCTTACTGAGCTAGGGAGGACATGGGGCTAGGGCAGGCTTGAGAACTGTCTCTTAGTTTATCTTAATGTGACCCTTCAGTTGGGAATGCAGGTTTGATTCCCATCTGTTCNCTAATTGAAGTAAACTTAGCCCATTGAACAATGGAAACTGGGAACTCTGTAGAATACTAGTTGTTAGACTCAAGGCTAGGACATGAACGCATTTATTTGAAGTAAGACAGGATTAATTAGGCAAATCTGAGAAAAATGCAAGTTTTATAGCTTTCATTTAAAACACTATTTTTTATGATGCTTTTTTCAAGACCAAATGGATCGATTTCAGGTTGACTTGATCACTGTAGCAAGATGGTAGAAACTGCAGAAATGTAGGACCAAGACTCTGTTCAATTGGACCACATGAGATCTTCCTGAAATCACCAGAAAATAATGACCCAGCATGTTGGAAGTACTGTTATAAAGTGAGTTCAAGGACTTCAGCAGAATCTAGAGCGATTTCAGACTTTAATGAGCCATATGTGTTCTAGCATATGTGCTCCAGCGTCCTCTCCTGCTCTTGGGTAGTTCCCCCCCCCACCTCCCCTCTCTATTTCCTCCTTCCTTTGGTCAATATTTACCTTGATGCTTCCCCCTTTTAGTACTCACAGCCTACTCCTGCTTCTCTTTTGTTCTTTGCAGTTTCTGTCAGTGTCTCCTTCATGGCTCATTTGGTGCTATGCAGAGGCCATGGAGACAGAAGACAACAGACCACCTGGGATATTTTCTCCTGAGCCATCAAGAGCTGATTTTGCAATGTGGTGGGAAAGGCCCTACTCAGCTGATATCCAACCACAGCTACACTTACTAGTTTTCAGATTCAGCAAAGCATGCATTCTATGGAAAGAGAGAAATGCCTTTAGCTATAAGAAATTCTTCCCATTCAGCCTTCTAAGAGATGAGCTGTGCCCATTACCTTGTGTGGCTTGTGTTCATCAGTGAAAGTGCTAACTAAAGAATGGATTTTCACATCACTGCCTTACTGTCCAGGAATTTCCAGAGCAACACTGTTGACGAAGGAAGCACAAGGAGCAGCAGGCAAGATGTCAGCCTCTTTCTGAATTTCTATACAATCATACACTTGACCCAGTAAAGTTCTCATCCTTTCTTGAAATNCCTCATGTTTTCTTTNTGGCCACGGATGAACTAAAGTCCAGACTCTTGTGAGACATGAAAACTCCCCACAGTAGTTTTCCTCTCAGCACCTTAGACTCTTCCTGCCCCAATGACACATTCACAACTCACACTAGGTTCCAGACAACCAGATGACTGTTCAGTTCCCTAAGCCTAAAACTGATCGTTTTTATCTATCTGCACATCATTTTTCTTCTGCTGCTTCTTTAACCTTTAGCCCTTAGCGCAAGTATTGTTCCTTCATCTCAATGACCCTGTCTCCCTTCCTAGAAAGTTCTCCTGACCTTTCCCTGTGGTTTGAATTGCTACAGCAAACATTGAATTATGTTATTGACTCTGTCCATTGTTTTCTGTCTGCTTTACTCAGCCATTGGGTGGTGTCTGCCCCTGAGTATTTGTTAAATATTTGTTGGATGATTGATGAATAAAATATTTTTAAATCTCGAAAGTACATCTGATTATTATTGCAGTGCCAGGAATGAAAAGGAGACTTTAAGGAAAGTAATATGGGAAATAAGAACAGTTTTTTCCCGGGGAAAAATGTCAGGATGAAAACAGAAATTATTGAGATCAATATAGAAGTAGATTCTAAATATAAACAAGAACTGCCGTAAGCATCTCTGCTCACTTCATTTAAATTAACCTCAGAAACTTGGGGATTTTTTCACATCTCCAAAGCACATTTATCAGACATATCTAAACCCTACTATATGTCTCTGTGATGAATATCCTATGTTCAAATATACATTTATTCACATAATGGATGAGGAAATGAGGAAATGAAGTAGATATCCCCTCTAGATGCTATCAGTTATCTATGTTGGTAAATAACACATGTTAGTCTTATAATATTAAAATAACTCCTTACATAAGGCTAGAGAATGAAGATGAGTATAGGAAGAAAAAAAAGAGGGATTTAATGATTTTACTGAAAAGCTATAGCTATGATTTTTCTGGATCATTTAGTGTCTGAATTTCATTTGTTTGAAGTATGAGACAGTTCATCCAGTAGTAAAATATATTGCATGAAATAATTTAAGTATCATTGATCTCATTGTGATTTTCTATTTATAGCAGCTTCCAGTCTAATGAGTTATGTTTACTAGTGAAGACAGGTCAAAATATGCAACAAAGAACATGACTTCCTAAAGCATTCAACCAATTTTCATTTCAGTAGTAATTGCGTTAACATGACTAGTCCAGTATTGGGTCATAAATTTAATAGATGATTTGAAACTCCAACCACTGGAATCTCTCAACCAATAACAACACACAGGAACCAACCACCAGTCACCATGGGCCTCAATCACTCTCAAAAGTTGATGTCAATGAAAAATGACAGGGCTCAGAAGATCCTGCCTTCTTCTGAGCCTTTCCCTTCCCAGGCCTTCCTCTGATGCCTGGGATCAGTTCAAGATCTTCTCTAGGTTGTCATCTTCATGGATGGACCATTTCTCTGTTTCCAGCTACAGAATGGAATCCTGATTAGATCAAATAGATCTTTAAGCATGCAGGCACATCTGAGTTCCCCCCTACACACATCTCTCTCTCTCTCTCTCTCTCTCTCTCTCTCTCTCTCTCTCTCTCTCTCTCTCTCTCTCTCTCTTATTTCAGAAGTCTTTGGCTTCTGTTATCTCTGGTTCAGTTACATAGATAAATGCACTATATTATATATTTACAAAACAAACTTTAAACTCTATTGGCAGTATTAGCTTTTTTCTACTATCATCTTTACCCAGACAACTAAGTTACAATAAAGAAGAAAGTCACAGCTGCCATTACTAGAAGTTCAATGAAACATGGCAGTTTGGTCCCAGGGCCTGGAGGTTGACTGTGCTCATGCTATTGTAAACAAGTATTTCTGAGAAGCACAGCAAGGTCAAAGATCCATGAGTCATTCTTAGGGTCACCCTATAAGTCACATGAGGGCAAGGGACTACGGAGTACATTCTTCATTTCTTCTACATTTATTAACCATTTGAGCTGAGCTTTATGTCGTTCAATAGTAAACAAATCACAAAAGTTTGAAAACAACCAAAAATGTCAAATTTAATTCTGTGTATTAGTACCAATCCTTTCAGAACCTCAGATAACTATTATTTATGTGGAGAAGAAAAATGACAATTTTTCACTGTGAGTGAAATGTTTAGTACTACCCATTAAAATATAATAGGCACAGAATTAAAAATTATTTCTATAGAAAATTGTATTAGGCCGGGTGGGGTGGTGGTGGCACACACCTTTAGTCCCAGCACTCAGGAGGCAAAGACAAGCTGATCTCTGTGATTTCAAGGCCTGCCTGGTCTACAAAGTGAGTTCCAGGACAGACTCCAAAGCTATATAGAGAAACCCTGTCTCAAAAAACCAAAAAAAAAAAAAGAAAGAAAATTATATTAACTATGGTTATATTCGGCAAAAATAAACTAAATTCAGCAAATTGTCTGTAACCATTTATAAAAAGCTAGACACTGAATTCATTATACAGACAAACATTTTCATAGGTCAAGAATATGACTTTTTTAACAACAAACATGCAAATATAAATGTAAATACTACAATCATCTGTGGAAGGATTAGAAGAGTATAAGATTATATAAAATAAAATGAGTAATTTAGATAAGAGAAACAGTACTATGAAACTTGAGAACCAAAAGACTGTTGACAGATAGAAGTGAGGCTGTGAATTTGATGGTAAGATCCAATACCATCTTAGTTGGGGAGGAACAAAGCTTGGTTCTCTGTGCTTGGAATCCAGCAGTAAACAAAATGGATATTGACTGATATACTAATTAATATAACATACAATATATAGGAGATATTTACATATACATTCTACTGAGTCCACTTAGCATTGCTCATATATACATATGTCCAGGAATGACCACTTAAGATTGAACAACTTATTTGGGAGTCCTTCCTGGGAAGAAATTGATTCTCCCTCAAAGTAGCCATTGACTTCCTGTAGCTCTTCATCTAAGAGTGAAATCATGCAGAAGTTCCCCAGTCCATGTCACCATCCCATCTGGTGTTGCCATTATACTGATCTTGTTCAGGCAACAATATTGTTGTTGTTTCTTGAATGCATGCTGTCTGTTCTGTCTAAAGGACACTCTCTGCTGGCATGGATCCTGGCTCTCTGCATCTTACAAGCTTTCTGCCCTTCTTCCACAATTTTTTCTGAGCCCTAAGTGTAGGCCTTACATTGCAGATGTATATTTCTGAGTTCTAAAGGAAAGAATATATGAAATATATACAAAGTTATAAAGTGTGAGATTTTGTTGTTCATTTGCTTGCTTTTGGATTTTGTTCTTACTTCGAAGGAGAACTGAGATAATGAAACCTAAGAGATTTTAACTCCAAATTTAACTAGAATGAGATTAATTCTAGTACATTATGTTCATGTATGCATGAGTCATACATTTTTTTAAAAAGTACAAGATAAAGAAGTAAGAACAAATCTGATAGCTATTTTTCACAGATACTTAATCCAAAGAGATTGGAGTATTCCACATCATTGTGGCATCTATGGACTATTAAGTATGGCTATATTAAAAAAAATACATAATACAAATTCTGGCACCAAACCATCTGTAAGATAAGCATCGTTTTATTTTTGCAAAGCCTGACAGAAAATGTCAAGAAGCATGTGAGATTGAAGGTAGCAGCCAGGAGGAAATGTCTGCACAGCAGTATCTCTGCAGAGGGCCTAGGATTTGGTCTTTTATTCTGTAAGCCCACTTTAGGCAGATGATACTGGGTTGCACACTTCTGCTCTTTGCTGCAGCCCTGGTGAATGCCCAAAGAGGAGCAGTGTGTCCTGAGATTTGGGTATGCAGGAACCAAATGGAGAGGCTGAATCACGGGCATGACCTGCAACATCTGACGGCATGCCATCATTTGGCCACCTAAGCTGGTTCCTCATGATTTTACCCAACAGCCAGTATGGAATTTATAATTTATGTTCATTTCTTTTCTTTTCACCCTCACCATTCCTTCTAAAGTACTGGTGTTATTAACATAATTTAGTCCTTTTATCAAAATAGGATAGATAGACAGATAGATAATAGAAGATAGATAGGTTACAGATAATTGATAAATAGATAGATAGATAGATAGATAGATAGATAGATAGATAGACAGATAGATAATTTGTAGGTTTGTATATAAAATCCCTAATGCTATCATCCAGAAGTAATAACTTATTTTGTTCAATGTTCTTGCAGATTGATTTCTCTGCTTACTCTAAGCTGTCTATCTGGACTATAATGTCACTGAGCTAATTTAATTTGAGTTCCTACTCTAAATGAAATAGTAACTATTCAAGCTCAAGGGTAAACATTCATTACATGTGAATTTCAGTATGAGCAAGAATTGTAGTATATAAAGTTGAGGCATACAGAAGAATCAATTCAGTGCATTTTACATTTACATTTCATTTTATTGAGCAATGGAATGAGACTTACATAAGCAAATAATTCTTTTTTTTATCTCTCTCTCTCTCTCTGTTGTCTTCTTGATGGGTACAGACAAGAGCTATTCCACTAGAACAAACTGAGGCTCTTTCCATCTGAACAATTACATTGAGCCAGTGATTGCCAGAAACATCTTAATACAAAAGGGAAATGCACATTCTAAGCATAAATCTATGTCTTAACTATGTTACCAACAATGCACAGCATTTAATTAAAAGAATTTTGAGACACACAGTAAAACCAAGTACAGTTATTTATTTTAAAGAGATAAAGCAAATAAATCCATGAATAGAGACAGACTTAGAATGATCAGAAATCATTTAAAATTTAAAATTTTTAAATTTTTAAATTTGAAATCACTAAATGATTTAAAATCAGTATGATTACTGTTTAAGAATCTGGTAGAAAGTGAGCAATATACATGGGCAGGTGTAGATTTTAGGGAAGCAAAATGGAAACAGAGAAAGCCAAATGGCAATTCTGTATATCAAAAACACAGTATTATTGAAGAAGGATTTCTTTAATGAACATAACAAAAGATAGAATGTGGACCTGGCAGAGGAGACAATCAGTAGAAACAAATCTACTTCTAAGTGAGTGACATGTGACAAGGCTGACTAAAACATGATTGGGCTCCCAAAGGAGAAACAGGAAGGAAAAGGAACCCGAAAATAGCCAGCTAACAGTACTGAGGAGCCATGCTGCCCACAGCCAAGGAGCCTCCATCCAGTTGAGAAATATACATTGTGTCTGATTTCTCATTGGTATTTTCTATCTATTTCTACCAAAAGGAAGGATATGCATGTGAATCCAAGATGTTGGTCAAGTTAACACTCACTACATAAATTAAAATACCTGGGGACAAATATAGCAGTTAGACCGGAAGCATTGGGATTTTATAACTAGGATTGCCTCAAGTCCTTTAGTCACTTGCACCTTTGTGTTTTCAATGAGAAGCAGTAAGAAAGGGAAGTACTGGCTTTTAGTGTTTTAGATTAAGATACAGCGGTTCCTCGATGAGCGATGACTCATTTCTCTCATGATTTGAAGCTGTTGATTGAGTTGTCTTGAGTTGAGCTTCTTGTTTTGCCTTGATCCTCGCAGCCTCTTCCGAAGATGCAATAAACAGAATAACAAAGCTTAGCAAAATAATAATAAAACATCAAACTCTTTTGTCGTTCTTCAACCATTGGTTAGTCCATACATATGTTACTCTATGGTAGCAATAGACAATCCCTCATCCGTATATGTGCAGCCCATTCTATCGCTTTTCACCTTTTCTCTTGTTCCAGACACAGCATGTTTCAATCTCTGAAATGTTAGTGTCTTTAGAATTCCACCCCAACATGCCCTTCTTCCTTAGACCAAACAAAAATGTCCTTGGAAATCCTAGCCACATATTCACTTCATTTCTCATTCACACATGGAATATTGTCAGATATTTTTGATAGTCACACCCACATGACCATGCATGCTGTGAATGTACAGTCACTTTCGGGCCCAGGTCACTTCCGGGTCATGCGCCCTTGCACCAGGTATGCAGTCTCATAATTTGCTCGCATTCAAGACCATGCACCCTACACACATGTGTGTAGTAGCCATATGGACCCGAGTACGCATGAGCAGGTCAGTCTTTATAAAGCGTGTCCCATGTACCCTCCTCTCTGTCCTCACGTGTCTTTCACAGTCCTGCCTGTGCACTCCCCCTCTGTCTCCCACCCCTTAATAAAAACTCTTGTTAGCTGGTGTGCCGTGTTTGTGACTTTTCCTCGCAGGGTAAGAGAGCCACAAAAACCTAACAATTTTTCTACACGAAGAGGCTGTACACACAGTGACAAGGTGCTGTCCAGAGTGTCAAATGCAGCCATCTGAGTCCTAGCTAAAGAGTAGGGTTCAGGTCACCACACTTTGACTAGCAGAAGTGATTGTCCACTCTGCCTTTCAGGAAAGCACTGAGACATCAAAAATGTATGAGTAGATCCTGATACTGGTAAGTCGAGGGATGGCAGGGACAGTTTTATCAATGGTGGCTAGAAATGTCACACCATCTCTGCAGAAGCAACCATGTTTGAGATCTGATTTGCAAGCCTGTGTGATGCCAGTATTAGGTTATTTTAATGGAAATTTATTTAATTCACCTGAGAGCTGGGGACACAATAGCTCTGCTTCATGGTAACCAGGTCAGAGAATGGATAGAAAGATGCTTCTTGAGTGCTGATAAAACTAAAGAAACAAACTGCAAGCTAAAGAACAATAGAACCAGAAATGATCAAGGCAAGAGAGGACTGAAGACACAGAGCATGAACATATTATTTAAAAAAAAAATGATCAAGATACATGATTGTCTAGAGCAAGTAACAAACAGAAGAGGTAGTTAATCAAGAAAAGCTTTCGTTATTTAATAATTGATTATGTATACTCTGTGCCAAACATATTTCTAAACATAAATGTTAAAGCATTTATTATAACCTTGTAAAACTTGTGCTGTTCCTGCCTCCATGCTGCACTAAAGTACAGAGAGAAGAGACAACTTGCATAGATATACATTGGTAAAAAGTGGTGCTTGGGGTTGACATCCAGCAGTCTGGCTTCAGGGTCTTTGTCCTGAGCTACCCCATGAGACTGCCTTTCCCCATGGGCCATCATAATGTCACCTTGACAGATGGGAGACTGAGTAGCTGAGTAACATCCCAGAGCAAACAGTTCACAAGTACCTGGATCCTCTGTTCCTTGATCCTCTGTTGCTATGCCAGGAAGTTTGCTCTGTCAATCTCTATTTGCCTCAGTTTCCCTTGATGTAGTTGCTCCTGCTCTGCTCTCCTTTGCTCCTCCTGGATTCGAATCGCCTCCAACCTCTGTGCTTCAGCTCTTGCAGCCTCTGCTCTTGCTTGTTCCACTGAGGAGAAAGGAAAGTCACAAGTCTCAAGGATGAATACAGTTTCCTCCTTGCAAATTCAGGCCATGTTGATGTTGAACCTCTTGAACATCATGCATTGCTTCAATTTCCTGCTCACCTTTCCTCTGGTTCTCCTTGGCTGTGAGAGCCTGGTCTGTTTGTAGAACTGTATTGCTCAGTGGTTCTTTGGCCTTCAAATATTTCTGCAGTACTTCCTCAGCCTGGGAACTTCAAAACGTGCTGTTACAATTAGGAAATGCTAATTTGCAACCTGGAAAATGGCTTTATTTCCTCTCCCACTATCTTTCCCTCTTAGGGGATGCTCAGCCTGTACATGATGGGTCTGCCCATCAATTTACACCCATGGGATGATGCTGACCTGGCCATTCAGAGCACCCAAGGATGCTATACCCAACAGTCTTATTTACAGGTGGATAAACACTGAAATTTGGGTATTTTAAAAACTAATATGGTTGCTGGAGTTGATATGCTTGCCCTACTCTGAGATGTAAGTCTCTAAAGGCAAGTTAAATTTGGGCCATGTCTAAATGCTTCTGGATTTGGGTGGGGTTTGGGGGACTCTGCTTAGAAATGAAGCTGACAGTCAGGAAAATAAAATAGGAAAATTAAGTAGGGGTTGTAAAGAAATAAAAAGAAGGAAAATGGATGACATTATTTGAACTCTGACATGTATCTATACTTGAAATAAAAAACTTTTAAGCCAATCAATTATTGGATTTCCCTAAATTGGCTTCACTTATTGAGATTTTGTCTTGTGTAATTCTGATCAGTCCCTTTGATGTTCATAAACATTGATGGCTACAATCAAAGTCTAGGGACTGCAGTGATGGGTTGCTTTCATCTGCAGCTGTCACTGAAGTAGAAGTTCTCTGCTATAACATCAATGCCAAGTGCATTTCACTCAACAAAAGAGTACCACATGAACAGAGACTTAAAGCACATTGCTGCACCTGTACTGGGAATGAAGGATACCTGTGTCCCCTTCCCTGGCTGCTGACGGTACTGTGCCTTCAGCTGTTCCATCTTCTGAAGGAAGAGATTGTAGCCTCCTGGTTTAGCATAGATGCCCCCTGCCACTTCTTGTTTCAGAGGCTTAAAAATACTCTCAAGTAGGGTTGAGCAGTGGTCTGCAGAGGCTTCCACATTCTTCTTACAAATCTCATCCTGCTTTGCACTTAGTAGGGTCTTTAAAGGGGAAAAGAAAACCATTGACATGCTAGTTATACTTCAGTGTCTCTGGGAATTGTTTTTCAAAAGGATCTGCATTTTATTTTCTTAGAAACTGAGAGAAACATGTAAGATTATATCCTTATTAAAGCTGGAAATGTTGCAAGAATACTACTCTATGAAAAGTAACATCTACTTGGCTGTCAGAAATGTCTTCCTATTTAACAGCTAATTTTTTAAGTTGTTTATTAAGGAACAGTG